>JADHKH010000004.1:996839-1193290 GCA_019925625.1 Graphilbum ipis-grandicollis
TGACTGGGAGGGCGGCGGCGATGAGGGACGACTGCGAGAGGCGGCGATGAGGGACGACTGAGAGAGGCGGCGATGAGGGACGACTGAGAGGGAAAGCAATACCACACAGCTGACAATAAATCATATTATTTGCGCATACAACACAATGGTCGGCACTACCTAAAGCATACTGCGATCGGCAAACGAGCAGGCCCCCGGAGTCCAATCTGGCGACGAAAAGAAATAATTAAGAAGAAAGGAGTAAAAGAAAAACGATTAGGAACAATAAATGTAATAATGGCAAATGAGGCAAAGCAAAACCGACGCGCCAATGATGCTGTACCCTCCCCCCCCCCGAGGTAATTCTACATACATTAAGAAAACAAAACAACAGACCCGTCCCGGTCTAGCAAGCCATTAAACACGTCTTCATCCCGAGGGCATGGATCAAGATAAGAGGGTGGGCAGTGAAAGGGTGAGAGAAAAGAGAGGGAACAAACGTAAAAGCCAAAATCGACTGCGAAAATTCAGAAGCAAGAGCTCTCAAGCCTCATTGGCTTCCTTCTCTCGCGGCCACTTGGCCGTAAGTGATGCTACAGCTCTGAAACTGTATTTGATTCTTTTTGGGGTATCGTTGCCGCCGTTGCCGTAATTTTGTGTTTTCTTTCTCTTTCCGTTGAGCAAAATCCCGTCTGTTTTGCCGTTTCCTTTTTGTTAGTACTGTGACGCTCACTTTGATATTCTTTTTTCTGTCTTTTTTGCCTTTTAGGTCTTTTGTCCTGGTGTTTTTCGTCCTTTTTTTCTTTCGCCGTTCGTCCGGGTGTACCCTTTTTTCTCTTTTTATTCGGTTTGCCGATAGCTCTCCCGCCAGAGCCAGTCTCGTAGACAAGGCTTCTTTATGGCAAAGACTGTGCTTTTCCTTGTCTCAACGGAATGAGACTGTTGGAAGGAAAATACCAGGACCCCGAGTCCATTTCCCTCCTTTTAAAACACCGCGCAACAGTCTATCAAGCTGGGGCCTGTCTATACTCGTCCAAGGCTGCCGTCACAGAGCCTGCCCTTCTTTTTTTCTTCTCTTTTCCCTCCCGCAATCATTGTCAACCTAGAGGTGAGTTGCTTGCATCAGTTTGGCTGGAGCTCACTCGGACGGACGGGAGAAGAAGCGGCTGGTGACCTTTGGCGTCTCATCGTGTCTGCGTCTGGAGCGTCGGCGTCGTGGGCGCGCTCCCCACAACAGCCGTCTTTGTGCTCCCTCACCCCATCGCGGCTGGGACTCTGTCATTCTGAGTTGCTGCGTTGGCCGGAGCCGTAACCTCTTCGCTTAAGAGTTGCCTGGCCGTGGCTGCTGTCGTTTCGTCGGCGGTGCCGTTGCAGAGTCCTGAAAGTAAGCAGAGGAAGGGGAGGAAAGCAGGGGAGAGGGAAGGAAAGCAGGGGATAGAAAAAGGGAGAGACTACTTCTGCGCCGCGTTTCTTGACTCCATTGGCCGGTCGAGTCGCGCCGGCATTTTGGCGTGGCTTCTGGCGAACTGGCTTGACCGGCTTGGTTTCGCCGGGCTCGAAGACATCGTCGGGTAATGAAAAGCTGGGGGTCAGTAGGGAGGAAAAAAAGAAAGAAGAAGAAGAAAAGAAGAAAGGAAAAGAAGAAAAAAGAGAAGAAAAAAAGAAAAAAAGAAGAAAAGAAGAAAAAGAAGAAAAAGAAGAAAAGAAGAAAACAAAAGGTGAAACAAAAAACAAAAAAACAAAATAACAAAATAACAAAAAAAGAAACAAACAAACAAAACTCACTTCCGCACATGCTGAATGCTCAGCGTGCTGACTTCCGACAACTTCTCCAAGTACTTGTCCCATCCGAAACAGAGCGACTTAAAGTCGGCCACCTCCTTGGACAGATCCAGCGACCGCGCGCCCTCGACGAGCTCAATGCCAATGTAGTGTGTCAGCGTGTACATGACGACGGGCTCGGCGGCCGGGGCGGCGGCTCCGTCGCCATTGGCCGCCTCTGTCCCTGCGCCGTCGCTGGCGTGGCCCTCGGCAGCGTCCCCCTCCGGCTTGAGGTAGGCCAGGCTGCCGTCTTGCACCGACTCGATCTCGGCGGCCGTCCGACACAGGTGCTCCCGTTCGTAGCCCTTGTTGAAGGGCCGCGCCAGCGCAATCGACTCGTGCCGCTCCAGACCCTGCACCAGCACGCGCACCTTGGACTCGACAAAGCCCGACCACACGTTCTGCGCCTCCTTGTCGGTGCTCGCAGAGATGACCGAGATGTAGTACTTGTAGTCGGCCGTGAAGAAGGAGTGCTTTGCAAACAGGTCGCGCCACGGCTGGCGCCCGGCAATGACCATTTGCGAGATGCGCGCCGCGCGGTCGAGCTCGCGCTTGATAATGGTCAGCGACGACTGCGAAATGTTGTACGTTGCGCACATGCTCGGGTACGCCGGCGTGATGATGGGCATAATGTGGAACTGGTCGCCGCGGTACACCTTGGGATTCCACACCCGCACCGGCAATGGACCGTCCTCAATCGGCTTCAGCAGCACCGGGTTCGGCCACGGCCAGCGCAGGATGATGCCAAAAAACTTGGACACAATCACGGCGCCCGTAGCCTTGGGGTACAGCTGGCACACGCGTGCCACCATCATTGCCCACGCCACGCCGCCCGGGAAGCCCATAATGTTGGCGTAAATGGCCCGCCGCTGCGCCCATAGCTTGATGGCGCGCAGCGCGTCGCGGAACGTGCGCTGCTCCGGGACGAGCCCCAGAATCTCGTCCGTCACGCGCGTGCCGTTGACCGAGCGCAGCTCCGCCTCGTCCAGGCCGCGCAGCAGATTCGAGTCCTTGAGCCCCCACTTGTCGTCGGCCGGCAGCTGTGTCAGCAGCACGCGCGAAAAGATGAGGTCGATGCTGATGCCCGAGTGCTCAAACTTGATAATGGGCACAAACGCATCCTCCACCACCGTCAGGTCCGTCACTGCCCCGGCCGGCGACATGGACAGCAGCATCTCGGGGAAGTAGCGGAAGTAGTCCTCGCGCGTCACGTACTTGGGCGCCACCACCAGCGTGTCAATGTCGGAGCCGGGCATGTACACGCCCAGCCGGAAGCTGCCGTAGGTGAATATCTTGGCCCGCGCGTCCTTGACCAGCGTCGGGTTGTCCGGTGCCTTTTCCTTAGCCACGCGCTTGACAAAGGCGTCAGCCACGAGCCGCAGCGCGTCGAGCACTTTGAAGCTGTTCCTGTCAGCTGCCTCGCCACGATGTACGCCCAACTACGCACACACCGCTCCCACTTACCGCTTCTGCGTCTCGGCTGTGCTCTCAAAGGTCCCCTGCTGCCGCAGCTCCTCCAGCAATGCATCCGTCGCCCTCCGCTGCTCCTCTGTAGGCATTTCTGTCGACAACGGCGGCGTGACGCCGTACTGCTTCTCGCCGTTCATCGTGGCGTCGTCTTTCGTTGGCGTCTGCCGCTCGTGTATTAAAATGTCAGAAGCCTTCGTCGGGGGCAAGTCGGCACGGATCCAATACCGGCAGCAAAGCTAGCAAAGGCCGGGACGTTGGGTCCAGCACGGTACCATTGGCTGGCACAAGACGAGATGAGAAAGAAGGCGTGAAGAAAAAGAAACGGTAAAAAGTGAGCGAGACAGAAAATAAAAAAATACAGGAAACAGAGTTTAAAAATACAGCTCCCTTGCGACCATGGGAACAAAAGTGGAGAGCGACAAAAGAAGAGAAATGGAGCCGTCACGTAAACAGAGTGGGAAAACACAGTCCGACGAGCCGAGGTGCCGATAAGTGATGGGCAGGAGGGATGAAATGAAAAGGGCGACACGCCAGGAGAACAGAAAGGAGAAAACACTTAGTTTGTGAAGAAGAAGCGATCGGTGATGCCGCGAAGAGCAAGCGCGCCACAGAGACGTGCCGTGGCTGGGCTCCTCGCACGTGCACAGTCCAATTATTATGTCAGCTTTGATGATAGTCAATTTTGATGATATTATGTCAGCTTTGATGAAATAATAACTTTGACGTTACGCTCACAAAAACAAATCTCGATTACGCCCGTCCGTTCCAAAGTCTCGTCCACTCCCCGGCCGCCCAGTCGTAGACCTGCACATGAAAGTCCTGCTGGGCCAGCCACAGCGCCAGGCCCCCGAGCACGCCGAGGCTGCCCATGATTTCGAGGACTAGCAGTCCCTGAGCCCGCAGGCTGGCTGTAACCTGCAGCAGACCCAGCGGGTCCTCATGGGTGAGCAGAGAGTGAGATCGTGACGTAGCCCTGGGCGAAAAGGATGACGGCATCTTTTTGGCCCGCTTGGCCACAGATCGACTCGACGGCCCGGAGCTAGCTTTGGCGCGGGACGATGTCTGGGCCTGGGCTTGTGGAGGCTGAGTCTGAGCCTGGCGGGCACCCCTTCCTGCCGCCTGGGCAGAACCGCCTTTCCCCTCTACCACCTGGGCAGAACCGCCTTTGGCCTCTGCCACCGCAGAAACCGGCCCCTCCACTGCCACCAGTGTCCCGTCCTGTACACACTCCCTCAGCCGCTCCGTCAGCCAGACGGCACGCTCGCTGCGGGCTAGGCTCTCAAAGTGTGCTCGCTCGCGGTCCAGGCGTTGCTGCAGCTCGGTCGCCCAGTTGGCCAGCCGTATGCCGGCAAGCTGCTCTTCCCGCTGGGCGTGGTCGGCCATGCGTGCAAACGAGTACGACGGCAGCGCTGCCATGGCTGCGGAAAGGGTCATCGGGGGAAGTGCGGGCGGCGTGGGGGGGCTCCTCGCACCACGCCACTGCACAAACTTGCAGGCGGCCGCATGCCGCAGCCGGGCGGCGCCGTCGGGGCAGAAGACGCGGTCCACCAGGACAGCGAGCTCGCTCGGCACCAGTGGCTGCACGTAGTCCGGGCTCATCAGCAGGCTGGCGTCCATCACGTCATGGTCCGAGCCGGGCGTGCTCGAGACGGCGTAGATTGGGGTGCAAGACGGCTCTCCGCTTGCTTCCCAGTCTGCCGAAAAGACAAATGGCCGGATGCCGGCTTCCTGCAGCTGCTGCGCCAGTCGGTTCTTGGCGGCGCAAACCTCGTCGTCTGATGCCAACAGGTCCGCCCGCGCCATGAGAGGCACCACGTTGGTCAAGCGGCATAGCAGCCTCAGGTACTCTATATCCGTCGGCCGGAGATCTGCTCGTGTTAGGGGGGAAGATCTATACACCATGAAAAGACTCACCCCCATCCAGCAAGTAAAAGACAACGTCCACAAGGCCGCCGCCATCGCCGCTGACCAGGCCGACCAGCTCGTCCTCGCTGAGCAAGTCGGAGCAGAGCCGCCGCAGCTGTCCTTCCACGTACTGCACTACCGGCATGCCCTTTAGGCAGTCAGCCGTGGCGCCTGGCTGTCTTGCCGTCACACTGGCGCCAGGCTGTCCCGCCGTCATACTGGCGCCACCTGGCTGTCCCGTCACACCGCCATACCCCGGCGTGTCGACAAAGCAAATGTTGCGGTCCAGCACGGTGCTGCCCAAACTCTTGCGTCGTCGCTTCGGCCGTCCGTCCAGGTCGACTGCTTCGCTCCACCACGACGGATAGGGTCTCGTGCTGGCATAAATCTCTGTAATCTGTAGTGTAGAGCCAGTGCGAAAACGGCGCGTCCTGGCCGACGTGTGTGCCGACCGTATGGCGCCAGAGGTCGTTGGCGGCACGGCCGACGAAGCCGCCCAAGCTGCTGCGGGCGCCGACGCTCGCCGGCTTCGCCACCGGTTTCTGCTTCCGGACAGCAACGACGCCGATGGTGGTGGCAGCGGCGCCTTGATTTGGTCCACGTGCACAATGTGCAGGCAGGACTGCACAATCGCCTTGACAAGACATGTTTTGCCGAGACCTGGCGAGTTAACAAGATGCTCCGCCAAACCCGTCCTTCCCCCGATCAACCCACCAGAGTCTCCGGCCAGCAAGACCTTGAGCCGCCCCATGCGTTGGCCTGTCTCGGTAAAGGGCCGACGGCTCGGCATCTTTATGCTGGGCATGATGAGCTGCGGCGCGCTGCCGCTGTCCATCATGTCGGATGGCGTGGCTGGGTCGACGGCGTCATCTTCTGGTCCGGTGCCGGGCAGCATGGACGAGTCGCCGGCTTTTGGACGCGGGTTTTCAACATGCCCGCCGAACCCGCCGCCAAACCCACCGCCCAATTCCACCTTGATGCCGCCGATGCTGCCGCTGAACCCGCCACCAAACCCACCGCCAAACCCACCGCCAACAGAGTCTGCACTCAAGTCGGCCTCCTCGGCCTCCTCCTCGCCGGCCTCTGTCCGGATGCCCAAACGGTCGCCGTCGTCGAGCATCGAGCTCGCCAAGGAGTCCCGCCGTGATGAGTGACTGCTCGCTGTCAGCGAATTCGGGCCGAGCGTGCCCGACAGACTGGCCGGCGCCGGAGAGACGGGCGTGTGCAGCGGGAGACAAGGCGAGGGCAGTGCTATCGACAATGGCATCGCAGGTGGTGTTGGCGCTGCAACGGCGGCCGTTCCGCGCCGAGTCTCGCTGGCAGGCTCGGGCTTGGGTCGCAAGGCGGTGTCGAGAGCCTCTGTCCCCGACGAGGCCGCCGATTCCAGTTCAGACTCGTCGGCCAGCACAAATGTCATTATAGCCGCGTTGCTGCTGCCATGGCCACGGCCCCCGGTTGGATGCATGGCGAGGCCAGCCGAGTCGGATCTGGATCGAGCTGTGGCAGACCGGCCAAACTGATCGGATGGATGCATCAGCTTCGTGGGATATCGAGACACAAGATGAGAGACTACAAGACGGAAGCGATCAAGGACGTCAAGACGGAAGCGGTCGACGTCAAGACGAAAGAAGCGAGAGCAGAGAGATGGAGTTGTGACGCGAAACACGAGAGAACCAGCAAACACGACAGAATTACGAATCAGCAGCGTGATTACAAAAGCCAAACAATGGCAGCTACAGCGTCATGCCTGCCTTGGCTTCTACACTACATTGACCACGCGCACGGCAGCTGACCCCGCCTCTAGCCTGCTGTGCAAGGGAGGAGCTCTCCGCTCCCGTTATCGCTGCAACGGCCCCACTTGCCGTACAGGTTCTGCGGTAAAGGAGCGTACACTAAAATACATCATATCGCAGTTGTACAGTAAAGGAGCGTACACATCATATCGCGGTTGCACAGTCTCCCAACACATTCGTCTGCCAGCCTAGTTCCCTGTGCTCACAGCTTTATTGAAGCCGTATAACGTAGAAGCAGAATCCAGCCAAATGTAACAAGAATAAAAGTGGAATTAATGCCTGTCTTCATTTCAAAGCCCTCCTGACCTTTTATAACTCTCTTCCTCCCCTCTATATTATCTATGGCTGTCGTCCACCGGCACGGCCTCACCTCGCCGGCCTCTCCTTCGGCTTCGCCGGCCTCCTCCGCCGCCGCCGCCTCGTCCTTCTCCCCCTCCTCTCCCCTCTCCTCCTCCGCCTGCCCCCCCCTCGTCGTGCTCGTCTCGGCTGCGTTTCGTTCCCGCCACCAGACTCGTCATGCCGGCCATCTTTTGCTCTTCCGCCATCAGCCGCTCTCGCGTCCTCCGCTCCCGCTCGGCGGCATACGGGTCACTGCTGCCAATGCTGTTGCCGTTGCCGTTGCCGTTGCCACCGCCGCCCTTTCCGTCCCCGTCCGTGCCACGGTCTCGGCCCCGGCGTCGTCCGCTGCGGTCTCGGTCGCCGCGGCTGCGGTCGCCATGGTCACGGTCCCAGTCCCGGTCGCGGTCCCGATCACGATCCCGGTCGCGGTCGCGGTCCCGGTCTCGGTCTCGATCACGGTCCCGGTCTCGATCCCGGTGGTCCCGAGCACGCTCCCGTTCGCGGTCTCGGTCCTTGTCTCGCTCCCGCTCCTGGTCCCGCTCCCAGTCTCGGCCGCCTTCCCGGTCCTTATCCCGGCGGCTCCGCTCTCGCTCCCGCTCACGCTCTCGCTCATAGTCGTGGTCTTTGTGTGAGCGCCGCCGGTCATCGCCGTGCTCACGATCTCGGTCTCTATACCGGTCCCGGTCCCGGTCGTTGTCGTGGCCCCGGTCTCGCTCCTTGTCGCGGTCGCGTCGGTCGCCGTCTCGGTCTCTACGTCCGCGGCCGCTGCCCCCTCGTGTGTCGTCGCCGCCGCCACCTGCTCCGGGCGATGCAGATCGGTTCCGCTTGTTATTGCCGCCACCGCCACCGCCACCGCCGCCACCCAGACCTCCTCCCAATCCTCCAAAAGCAGCAGCAGCAGCAGCTCTGGCCGCCTTGCGATCACGCCGCTTTCTTCCTCCGCGGTGTCGGCTTTTGCGCGGGACAACAGGAGCCCCCAACGGCCGGTCACCACCGCCGCCGCCGCCTGCTGCTCCGGGACCAACCCTTCCTCCCCCGCCTCCGACACGAACGGCGGACCTTGGCCTTGGGTCATCACGATCATCGCCGTCCTGGCTGCGGCTTGACCGTGACTCGGATCGGCCTCTTTCATGGTCCCCGCCGTCCAAGATATCGTCCGGGCCATCGCCGTCGACGCCGCCGTCCCTTTCGTCGCCGTCGCGGTCCCAGTCGTCGCCTCGGTCCACATCCAAATCGTCATGGTCCTGATCGGGGTCACCGTCTCGCTCCTTGTGTTCCTTTTCGTCTTTCCTGCCGCTGCTGCGATCCCGGCTCCGACTCTTGCTCCGGCCTCCGCCCCCGCGCCGGCCCCGGTCTCGGCTGCGATGGTCGTGGTCGTAGTCGCGGCTGCCACGGTGTCGGTCTTGGTCATCGCGGCTTCGCCCTTGGCGTCGTCCTTGATGTTCATTGGTCGAATGACTGCTGCGAGACCGCCCGTGAGTGCTGCTGTCGCCGCGCTGCTGGCCACCCCCAGCCGTCGCCCCTGCCACCGAGCCGCCGCCGCCGCCGTTCATGGGCGACTTGCCCGGCACCGGGCCATCGTCAATGAGCCCGCGTGCCCGCAGATGCAGGTAGCTCGTGTTCGCAAGCCCTTGGCGCATAGCCTTGGGCCCGGACGGAGCATTGAGCGGCACATCCGGCGATGCCGTCGCCGGGGGCACCGGCACGGCGCTGCCGCTTCTGTCGCGACTCATCATGCGTGCCGTTGCCGGATCAAACGATGACGCGGCCGTGGCCGGCGAACCGCGCTGCCCGGCCATACGGTCACGCGACTCAAACACGGGAATGGGAGCGCCCGACCCATCTCGGGGGCCCTCACTGCTTTCATACAAGGGACCTGCTGCTGCTTCTGCATCGGCCTCGGCTTCCACGCCATGGGCTTCGTCAGTCACGGCGCCATTGACGGCGCCGGCAGTCTTGTCCAGGGCCGCAGCCGAGTCTCTCGGGCCGTCCTCGTCTAGCATGGCGTCGCTGTTGCCGTGGCTGTCACCATCGCCGCCATTGTGTCCGTTGACGCCCATCATCTGTTGCTGCACGCCCCCATAGCCATTCTGCATGCCATAGCCCGCGCCATGGTGCCCGAAACCGATGCCGTTGCCGTCGTTGTTAGCATGGTAGAAGCCGCCGCCACCATGGTAGAAGCCTCTACCACGGCCGCCTCTCCCACGTCCAAAGCCGCGGTAAAAATTAAATTGGTTCTGGTGGCCAAAGGCGCCCTGCTGTGGATTGTATCCTGCCTGGAAGCCTCCGTTGAACGCCCCGTATTCTCCATTGGCCTGATTGAAGCCCTCTTGCTGGCCACCATTCCAGGCCGACTGCCCGTTCCAGTTATTAGATCCTGGGCCCATGCTGCCGGCCTCGCCGCCTCCTACACCCCCGCCAACACCAGCACCGCCGCCGCCGCCGCCCATCATGTTCATGCCGTTCATGCCCATGCCTTGCGGCCCAAAACCGCCGTTCATAAACATGTGTTGCATGGCGAGATCCATTCCCATGCCAGGCATGCCTTGAAAGTGTGTTAGCCCCTGTTTCGCGCTCTCCGTCTCTAATCTGTCTCACCCATCATGGCAAAGTTGTAGCCGCCGGGCATCATGCCGTTCTGCATGGCCATCATCATTTGCATTTGCGAAAAGTCGCCGCCGAAGCCGTTCATGTTTGGGAAGCCTCCGTTTGCCCCATCAAAGACGGGCCCTCCGCCCATGCCATGGCCGCCGTTGCCGGGCCCAAAGCTGTTCTGGTTTTGCGTCAAGGCACCGGCGTCAGACCCGCCTGCTTCTTCCTCGTTGTCGCCTTGGCCGGCTGCCTCGTCGGCGCCGGCAGCGTCATCATCTGTCGGGGCGTCGGTCGTCTTTGCCGCAGGATCAGCGGCCTGCTGCTCCATGTCTTTAGTCGTCTCAGTTATCTGGAAGCAACAAATTACGAAGTGCGTTAGCAAAAGAAACAAACAAGAAATAACAAAACTCCGTCTTGTCTGGACCATCACCACAGCCAAAGCCACTGCTATCACCGTCGCTGCAGTTGCCTTTTTCTTGGAGTCTATCCTGCACCCAAGGAAAAGACAACGAGCCGGGTGGACCCCAGACCGAATGAGGACAAGACGGAAAGAAAAGAAAAAACTGCATAAGCCACGAATGAGGATTACGAACAGAGTTGTGAATTGGGCCAGCAGCGCTGGGGGTGTCACTGCTGTTGCTGTTTGGAGCATTTTCTTGTTCTGCACTGTCCACCTCCTGCACCATCTGCCGACTCTCTGCCGGGACCACCATATTCTCAACGCCCGCAACATTTGTGCTTGTAGTAGAAGTAGTAGTAGTAGAAGTAGTAGTATCCGCCACCACCACCTGAGCGTCTCCCACCGAGATCGCGGCCGTCCCTTCCGTCACCGCGGATGCTTGCGCGTTGTCGGTGCTGCTGCTGCGGTCGCCGGCATCGGTCCGGGGCTCAGCCGCCGGGGCGGCCGCCGCCGACGACAGCTGCGCATCTTTGCTTTGCTTGGCCCGGCTCGTTTCCCGTTTCTTGAGCTCGGTCTTGATAAACACCCGAATCGTCGAGCGCATCACCTTGTTCGGGTTGCAGTCAGCGGCCGAGAGCGGCGTGTGTTCGCAAACGGGACACGTGGACGGGAGTGTGGCATGACCTGCTCGCATTAGTTGTGAACACAAAGAACAAAGCAACCCTTGTCAGATGCACATACAGCCTTCATCAATCAGTTGCTCGCAGCATGGCAGCTTGTAGGCGTTCACGGCCAGTTTGCTGCAAATGGAGCAACGGAGCTTTGTCGGAATATCGTCTTCTGCTAGCGAGCTAAACACAAGCAGTCAATAAACTTGCTCTTTTCTTCCTGCTCTCCTTCATCCCAGCCTTACCTTACGAGCTCTACCTCAGCGGGCGAGAGAGTTTTTGCCGCCATGGCCACGACAGGGCGTTGCAATACGCGGGCGGGAACCAAAAAAGATGTCAATGGCGATGGAAAAGCATCAGATCCAAAGTCGAGACAGAACGAAGGCGAAGACGGGAGAATTCGCGGATGGCTCCTCGGCTTTCAAAGGGAGATGATGGAAACAGTCAAGAGCCCAATTCCATCCAATTCACTCTTGTCGCGTGAAAATCGCCTTTGCTAAAACCGGTCGGAGCGAGATGCCGATGGGAGCGGATGGTCCACGATGAGTCGCGTCTTTTAATCGTGACTGCAGGAGAATGAGAGAAAATCTGCTTTCAGGCAATAGGCTGCCAAATTAATGCAGCAGAATTGGTCTGTGCTTATTCAGGCATTGATGCACTAGCGGTCACGTGCATATGGAGTAAGGCTCGCCTGCACCTTTTCAGCCTCTTGCTCTCTCTACAACGTACGAATGGGGAGGTCATGGCGTAGAGAACGTCACAGGAAATGTAAATGGTATAAGTGGTATGAAATGGAAAGTCATTTGTATGAAACCGAGACCCATGTTCAAGTTGATCCTTTTGTCTATCTATTGACCAGTGTCCCACCCGGTTTGTATTCCAGCCATGACAAAAAGGCCAGGAAACAAAGCACGAAAATGACTCCTTTTTTTCCTCTGACCGTTTTTTTGTTCTTGCTTTACCCGCGACCAAATCCACCGGGCATTTACTGCTCGGTCTGGAAGTAGTTCAGCAGGATGGAGCGCTCCTGGGACTCCTCACCCCAGTCCTTGACGACAACGCAAGAGCAGTTGACAACC
This sequence comes from Graphilbum ipis-grandicollis, assembly GCA_019925625.1. NCBI lineage: Eukaryota > Fungi > Ascomycota > Sordariomycetes > Ophiostomatales > Ophiostomataceae > Graphilbum > Graphilbum ipis-grandicollis. The sequence continues at coordinate 1,008,886 of JADHKH010000004.1, forward strand.
TTGCGGGCGTTACCCTCGCGGTCCAGGACGCCTGCGGTTGTTAGTCTTGTTTCCAGAGAAAAGGGAAAGCCAACAAGTAAAAGAGAAAACGTACACAGGCCAGCCCACTCGCCCAGCTGCTTGCCGTCAGGCACCTTGATGAGGGGGATGTTGTGCTCGGAGCAGAGAGCAATGACGAGCTTCTTGTAAGCGTCCTCCTCGCAGGCCTCGTTCAGCACGCACATGTGCGCCTGGCGGCGGTCGAGAGCCTTGGATGCCTCGCGGAGACCGCGGGCAAGACCGTCGTGGATCAGAGCCAGGCGCAGAACACCCTTGAGGGCGTCCAGCACAGACATCTGACCATTGCCAGCGGCGTTGGCCGAAACCTCGACCTCCTCGACGACCTCGGGCTGGTTGTCTTCTACGTCCGACTGCGCGGAGATGAGTTAGAACAAACGTTGTTTCCCATGCATTTTGACAGCCTTTCGCATCTAGCGAGACTTCCCCGCTTAGAAACACCGCATCGCAAGATCGACTCACCATCTTTGCTGTATTTGATTGAAAAAGGTGTCAGATCGATCCTCGAAGAACAAAAGTTTAATGAAAAAAGAAAAAGAAAAAGGTAAAAAAAATGGTCTTTGGCAAATGGGCTGAGGCAAGAGGAAGAAAAACGGATCACGGCTTGGCGCAAAGGCAATTTTGTGTGTAGCCCCCCCCACCACCCAGAATGGGCGCAAATTAGGCTTACCTAATGGCGCAAATGGCCGCCGCCTGGGTTAGGGCCCACAGGAAATTTGTGTGTTTGCTGTGTGCGGAGACTGGACCAAGGTTGATCCGGTGGAGTTGGCCCGCCCTTTTCGCGTTCTCGCACGAAAAAAAAAAGTGGTGGAGACTGCAAATTCCGACGGCCAAGAAAACTCGTAGAAAATATAGCGCCCATTGTCTTTGACACTTTAACTTCATCACCGACCATCATCGACAACATCCTTCCCAAACCACCCATCATTTAATCATCTTCCCACTCCTTTACGGGTTTTAGGTAGGTTCTCGCACCAATCATAATATCCGCACCATGCGATGTATTGGATTGTGCCCGACGACGGCGAGAGAAGCCATGGAAACATGAAAAATAAGAAAGAGACATCGCCCTGAGCGTCTTGACGCGAGGCTGGAGACAGCAATCATGGCACTTTACAGTGACATGACACGCTGTTCTCCTTCAGCATTGAGCTGGCAGAACCCTTCCTGTTGAAAACTCGTCTTTTCCGTCAAAGGGCACTCTCCATGCTCCAGAGCCTCTAACTAACATTGTTGAAAAGACAAGCAAAATGGTCCGGACTTCCGTTCTCAACGATGCTCTGAAGAGCATCAACAACGCCGAGAAGGCTGGCAAGCGCCAGGTCCTGATCCGCCCCAGCTCCAAGGTCATTGTCAAGTTTCTGAGCGTGATGCAGAAGCATGGTAGGTTTTTGTGGTCTTTCCTCTCCTTCTCTCTCCCTCTTCCCGGTTTTTTCTCTCCTCCCCTGATCCGAGTCGACCCCCGCAACCTTCGGCATGATAACTGGACGACGGTCTCGATTGCCCTACGACTTTAGTCTTTTAAGTTGCCGATAGAATAAAGCAAACATGCGGGGGTTCTTACACGTTTCTCGGAATATTTTACATGACGTTTAATGTTTATTCAACCGCAACAGACCAACCAAGTCAAGGAGCAGAAGCTAACTTGAGCAGGCTACATTGGCGAGTTTGAAGAGGTCGATGACCACCGGTCCGGCAAGATTGTGGTGCAGCTTAACGGCCGGTAAGTCCCGTCGAAGAGAAAAGCCGGCTCTGGGGCAAGCGAAGCTAACTCTGTCCAGCCTGAACAAGACCGCCGTCATCTCGCCCCGCTACAACGTGCGCCTGTCGGACCTGGAGAAGTGGGTGGTCAAGCTGCTGCCTGCCCGTCAGTTCGGCTACATCATCCTGACCACGTCGGCCGGCATCATGGACCACGAGGAGGCAAGACGGAAGCACGTCTCGGGAAAGATTATTGGCTTTTTCTACTAGACGATGGCTGGGAGTCTTGTCGGAAAGGCGGTTTGATGGCGTATTGTGGCATTCTCGGCGTTTTGGGACTGGAAAAAAGGATGACCGACTGCGAGATATCCGCTATGAAAATATAGAAGACATCTCTGCCCATACTTTTTTGTAGTTTCTCCCATTCCTCACCAGTCCTGCCGGTTGTGTGCAGGCCAGATAGCGACGTCCAAAAAAAGCGTCGAGCCAAACAGGAAGAAAAAAGGACTGATGATTTATTATATGACGATTTATGAAACAAAGTGCACGTGTATCGGCGGGCTGAGTCTAGAATCTCTTATTAGTCATGCAGGTCTTAGGGGCGGAGCTAGCAGGCAATGTAACATTATTTCAATATTGGGCTATGGCGAAAATTGGCTCCATCTCGAATGAATAACGGCGGCTTTTCTCCTTCTCTCCTTTGGGCACTTTAATTCTTGTGTTCTTTGCACACTCCTTATCTTGGCGATTGCCATTAGCTTGCAGGGCTGGTTTGCCAATCTTGTTGAGAATGCCCAGCAGCCGTTAGCTTTTCCGGAATATCTTGCCCCGTCTGACGCTGTTTACCCGGCAAAGCCATCCTTTTTGGTGTTTCTTTGCGTACGGGGCGTTCTGTTTGTCCATTGTCGATTAGGGCTGCTTGTGTTCCCCCAGGTTTCGTCATGCGGTCACGGCAGTGTGTCAACCTGGCGGTGGTTGCGTTTGTGCTCTTTTGTCTCTACTCGGTCTTTCAACTCGATGTCGGCGGGATTTCGTTGAAACCTGGCGAGGGCAGCAGCAGCAGCAGCAGCAGCAGCAGCAGCGGCAGCAGCGGCAACAGTCCTCGGCCGGCCGAAAAGGAGGCAGCTTCTTCGCCGCCAGTGGCGTCATCGTCCTTCTCCGACCCCCCCCCTCCGGCTCCGGCCAACAAGCCCCGACCGGCGCCCGACAACGAACACCCCATGTGGATGCTGATCAAGGCGGCCGAGCAGGAGCTGGAGCAGATCAAGGCGCGGCAGTCCAAGACGCTGGCCGAGGCGGTGGTCGAGTACCGGCGGCGGTACGGGATTGCGCCGCCGCCGCACTTTGACAAGTGGTTCGCCTTTGCACAGAAAAACGGCGTGCAGCTGGTGGACGAGTTCGACACGGTCATGGAGCTGCTGACGCCGTTTTGGGGTCTGCGGCCGTCGACGGTGCGGGCGCGGGCCAAGGAGGCACTCGGGTTCGGCAACGGGCTGCTGGGACTGGCCATTCGTGACGGCAACGTGACCAATGTGCAGGGCGGCAGCGCGTGGCAGCGCGAGGCGACACTGGGCATGCTGCAGCCGTTTCTGGCGCACCTGCCCGACATGGACCTGTGCTTCAACGTGCACGACGAGCCGCGCGTGGTGGTGCCGCACGAGGACCTGGCACGGCTGGTGGCACGCGCAAAGCAGACGGCGTTGCCGGCGGCGGCGGCACGTGCAGACGCGGCGACGGTTCGCAACGGTTTCTCTGGGCGCGCACCCGAGCTCGGCAGCGGCTGGCGTTTCGACGAGGTGACCACGACGCGCTTCAACGTGTTTGCGCACCAGGCGACCTGGACGCACTCGCGCATGTCGTGTCCGCCAGAGAGCGCGGCGCGGGTGCTGGAGCCAGAGGGCGGCGAGGCCGTGGGCGGCGGCAGCAGCGGCGGCGGCCAGCCAGAGCACGAGCTGCACGACGAGCTCAGTCGTTACGGCCTGGGCGAGCTCGGTTTCGTGTACAACATGACGGCGCTGCAAGACGTGTGCAACACGCCGTCATTGAGCCAAACGTTTGGCTTCTTTGACCGGCCCAACGCCTTTAACATTGTGCACGACCTGTTCCCCATTTTCTCGCAGTCCAAAGTGTCGTCGTACGCCGACATTCTGTACCCGTCGCCGTGGTACTGGTACGAAAAGGTGGCCTACGACGAGTCGCGCGACCGGCCCTGGGCCGACAAGATCGACCAGCTCTACTGGCGCGGGTCCACGACGGGCGGCTTCAGTCGCAACGGCGGCTGGCGGCGGCAGCACCGGCAGCGCTTTGTGCAAAAGATCAACGCCGCCGACCAGGCGCGCATCATGGTCAACACGGCTGCGGCGGCGGCCGACAGTGACGCGGCCGCCTCCCCGCCACACTGGCAGGCCAAGGACGTGGCGCGCAGCGACTACAAAGACCTTTTTAACGTGTACTTTTCGCACGTCGGCCAGTGCGACGAGGGCGACTGCGAGGCGCAGAAACAGTTTTTCACCATTCAAGACCGGGCCGACCAGCAGGACGCGTGGCAGTACAAGTACCTCATAGACCTGGACGGCAACGCCTTTTCCGGCCGCTTCTACGCCTTTCTCAAGAGCCGCAGCCTGGTGTACAAGCAGGCCATTTTCCGCGAGTGGCACTACGAGTGGCTGCGGCCGTGGGTGCACTACATTCCGCTCAGCATGCGCGGCGACGACTGGCTCGAGAGTGTGCGCTTCTTTGGCGACGGCGCCTTGGGCAAGAAGGAGGCTGAGCGTCTGGCGCTGCAGAGCCGCGACTGGGCCAACAAGGTGGTGCGCAATGTCGACCTCGAGGCCTGGTTCTTTCGTTTGCTGCTAGAGTGAGTTTGCCTCTTATGCCTGCTATCCCCCATTCTCCGCTGACGCTCTAGGTATGGCCGTGTCGTCGACGACGACCGCGAGTCGATTGGCTTCATGGTGCCGTCCATGTAGATCTCTCGGTCGGCAAGACTACGACGGCTGTTGCATGGACGGCGTTGGGACTCTTTTAGCTTTCTTTTCTCTTTTTGCATCTATCTTCCGTGTTGTAATTCGATTTCTGTATACTATCACATATAAACATTGTATGTATGGGTCGGGCTGTTTTATATCACTTTTTCGTGTGGGCCTGCAACGCCACGCTGTCCGTTTTTATTCTGCTTTTTAAATGAAACTGTAAATGGAAAGCACGTGATTGTAGAAATGGCAGGCACGTGATTAAAAAACTGTAGCACGGCTCCCTGTAATCAACACCGTGAGAAGGAAACGCCGTATAATCAACACTCCCTCATTCGTCGTCGCCCTCGGCATCTGAATCGTCGTCCACGGTCCGCCGGCTCCGGCTGTGTCCACTGGGCCGGGCACTGCCCACCGTCGAGCTGCTCCGCTCACGGCGCTGTCTGCTGTCGTCGTCGTCGTCATGCCGGTTTCTTCCGTCGTCGTCATCGTCGTCGTCGTCACGACGCCGACGCTGCTGACTGCTAGCCGCCTCCCGCTCCTGCTCCTGCTCCTGCTCCTCCTCGGCCAGGTCGTTCTCGTGAAAGTGCAACGGGTCCGCCCGGATCCGCGCAATGTGCTCGCGCATGTCCTCGGGCGCGTCACACACTTTGACCTGCAGGCGGTCGACGACGCGGCTGCTGCCGCTGCCGTCTGCGTCGCCGTCGTCGCCTTGGTGCAGCTGGGACTGCGAGGCCGATGGCGCGCCGCGTCCGCCCGCCGCCGGGCCGCGTAGACTGCGCACCACGCTGCGCTGCATGACCGGGTAGTAGAGCACGGCCGCCGGTCCGCCTACGACGCCGTTGCCCAGATCCGGCGCCACGGCCTGCACGTCGTCGGTAAACGCCAGCAGCACTTCTTCGGCGTACTTGGTCGTGTGGCCGTATTCCTTCTCCTCAATGGACTCGTACGTGCGGATGCGGCCAAAATTGTACTCCTCGTCGTCCTCGTCGCCCGCCGCGCCACCCTCCTGCCCAAACGCCGTCCGGAACGTCTCGCCCGTCTTGGCGCTGCTCGGCAGGTAAAAGTCGTACTGCGTGCGCATCTGCGGCCGCTGGTGTCGCTGCGGGTCGCGCTCCCACACCTTGAGCGCGGCCTCGTACGCCAGTCGCTCCTCGTCCGTCGGGTCTACCGGCTTGAAAATGCCCGACTGCAGACGCGTGTCGTAGACGCGCGCCGCGCTCGCCACCACCGGGTTGTTGCTAAACTTGATCGTCACGTAGGCGCCGCTGTCGGGGAAGGCGCCCAAGTCGGGCAGCAGCGGGTAGGCGGCCGCCACGCGCAGGCTCTTCTTTGTCGGGTGACGCACGCGCGCGTACTTGTCGCGGGCCGCGGCGGCCGTCGCGGCAAAGCTCTGCTCAATCTTGCGCTTGACGTAGGCCGGCGTGCCCGCATCCGGTTCGGGCGACGAGCGTTTCGGGGCTCGCCGCGTCGCTGTCGTGTTAAAGGCGCGTCCCGTCGTGCTGTAGACGGCGCCGGCGGCTTTGAGCGCGCCGCCCGACGAAATGTACTCGGTGCGCCGCAGGAAAGACACTGACGCCTCGGACGGACGCGGCTTGCCCAGTGCTGACAGCGGCTTGAGCAGGGCCCGGTCATGCGGATGAACAGCCGGGGGGTTCGGCACGGCTTGGATGGCTATGATGTCAGCTCCATTATCTCCTCCCTCCTCCTCTCCTCCCCCCATTCATCTCCCTCCTCCTCTCCTCGCCTCCCTTCTCCTCTCCTCCTCGCCTCCCTCCTCCTCTCCTTGCCTCCCTACTTACAGCTCTCGTCTCCGTCAAACACCCCGGGCATGCCAATCAGGTCAATGGGCATGCCCAGCTCGGCATCGGCCTCAATGTTTAACGGCTGGTCACGCACCAGACGCGAGGCAAAACCTGGAGTCGTGTAGTGGCCGCCGCCGAGCCCCGTGTTGGGAATCTCTAGCAGCTTCGGCGGGTTGGGCGGTGGCGGTAGCGTGTTGCTGTACCGGATGCGCGCAATAAACTCCTGATGGACCATGCGTTCGCCGCCGCGCGGCATCGACGACGACATGGTGCTGGAAGGGAGTTGCGGGAGTTGCGTGGTGATGGCCGGTAGGTGAAAAGGCTCGACGAGGGCCAGAAAATTGAGTTGACAGGAACAGGAAATAAATGCAGCTGCTTAGGCGGCTTAGCTTACCTGTGCACCGCCGGGAGCAGCCCCGAAAAGGCGCTAGACCAAGCGTTGTTAGGGGCCCGCGCTTGCTAGGCTGGCGTGTTTTCTGGGCGCATGCCCGCCAATATTTAGCAAAAATAATTCTTGACCTTTTCAGCTGTTTTTGTTACATCTTTATCCCAGCTGCCACGCCGCGCCTTTTCCAATACGAGAGAACACAGCGTCTAGCTCGACCAACAATCCTTCTGTCCAGCGCCTCTCCCATTTCCCTCGCCCTTTCGCCCGTCCTCCATCCTCCCTCCCTCTTCCTACCAGCCTTGCCAAAGCCTGCCGCCCGCGATGAGCTGGAACAGTAAAAGAGTAAAAACGTGCCATGCCTAGGACCTGGAACAGTAAGATATAAAACGTGCCATGCCTGGGACCCAAGGAAACAAAAATGAAAAAGAAAAAGGCAGGGAAAAGATCGTAAGAGAGTCTTGAGCCCCTTCTTCCCCCCTTATCCCTCCGTTTCCCCCCAAAGACCAAAAAGCAAAAACATACATAAAAATAAACAAAATAATTACAAGTTTGGAAATAAGACTTGAAGTCCGACATGATGGCCACGCCTCTTGCGCCGTCATATCATCAAGGCCACCGCGCCCGGACGGGTGCCGGCCAGAGTTGCTTCGTTAGGGTCGTAAGAGGGGGGGGGAGAAGAAAAGCCGGCCGGCCAACCGTGCTGAGCTGCCGGGCCCGACGTTTCCTTCGTTCAGAGTGCCAGCTTACGCGCTGGTCTTGCCGTAGCGTGTCTTTCCGATGGAGAAGGGGACGTAGCGGTACTTGATCATGTGTTGGATTTGTTTCCGCACTGGCTTGTTAGAGGGAGAAGGAGGAAGAAGAAAGTAGGGCTAAGCAACAACTCACTCGTCAGGACAAACAGAATGATCCAGTACATAACCAGAACAGGCCAGAAGACGGGCACATCAAAGACGGTGAACCAGGAGCAGAGGAAGGAAATGGCAATGGCGCGGGTGGCCGAGTGCCAGAACTTGAACTCGGGCAGGCGGCGAATAAAGGGCCGGAACTCCTCGTCCTGCTTGGTGGGCAGACCGCTGGTGCCGTCCTCCATTTCGCTGTCGAGGGCCTCGTTGGACGGATCGAACTTGGGCTGCAAAAAGGCGAGGAACAAGTTGAGCAGGTAGATGCCGAGGGCGTAGGCGACTGGAGGTTAGTTCTCGTTTGTCTCGTCCTTTCTTCTCTTCTGATCTCTCTTGTCCATCTGCTCTGTTTTTCTCCTCTTCACTCCCTCTTCCTCATTCCCTCTTCCTCACTCCCTTCTCTTCCTCACTCCCTTCTCTTCCTCTTCTCTTCCTTCTCTTCCTCTTCCCTTCCCCCCTCTCTTTCTCGTCCCCTCTGCTCGCTCACCAATGTACCAGCCCTGCGCCAGAAAAACGCGCAGGAAAAAGACACAGAGAAAGGCGCCGGTGCCAATCCATCGGTACGTCACAAAGGGCGTCGACTGATCGAGGAGCGCCTGGTATTGCTGCGACAGTTAGCCGGTGCAGGCTTCACGGAGCAGGGACGCACGCGCGAGCGCATCAGTGCCTCCCATTACGTACTCTTTGCAGGCGTGACGTCTGCGCCGAGACAGCCTCAAAGGGCGTCTGCTCCGGTTCGGGGGCGTCCATGGTGGTGGTGGAAAAAGAGGCTGACGGATGCGACAGGAGACGAAAAAAGGAGGTGGAGGCGCACGCAACCAAAATTCGTAAACAGAGTGGGATGTTTGTTACAAACAGAACACCTCAATGGAAACACCGTCAATGGAAACTAGAATGGCGACAGGTGTCGAAATGGAAACGGCGCGCGAGCCCTGTTCGGATAGTAGGCAGCGTTCCGTTTGTCGAAAGGAGCAATCGAATTTGAAAGAGTGCAAGAAATGGAAAGAATGGCCCGGCAGAAGACGTTGGAGGTGCTGTAGTGTACTGAAGCGTTACAGCGAGTTTTTCTAGTTCCTGGCTGTTTGTAAATCTGTCTTCGTTGAGAGGACGTGGCCAATGAGGCGCAATACTTTGGCTCCCTGGCGCGCAAGGCGCGTCGCTGTGGCATGTGACACTGCACGTGATAGAATACACGTGACATGGAATACACGTGATGAAAGGACACACGTGACTCTTTGATCAGTTACCCTCGGCCTCGGCTTCGGGCGGCATAGGCTGTAGCGCGGCTATGGGGCATTGTACACTACTAATAGTCGTGATTCTGGGGAAGCTTCCCCGCGATTTGTTCATCCTCGGTACGACTCCCACCACACTTTTGACGACGCGACGATGAACTCCCTAAAGAGACTCCAGCCTGCAGTGTGGCGGCTGCAGACGCCGTTGCAGTGGCGCGTAGCAGCAGTGCGGCGGTTTTCGGCGTCGGCAGGGCAGCGCTACGAGTACATTCAAGTGTCGGAGCCTCGGCCAGGCGTGGGACAAGGTGAGGAGAAAACGATGGAGACGAAGAGTGAGAGACAGCGGCTGACTGGTAGTGACGCTGAACCGCCCCAAGGCGCTCAATGCGCTGTGCACGCCGCTGATCCGGGAGCTCAACGAGGCGCTCGGGCAGTTCAACGCCTCGGACAGCGTGCTGGCCATTGTGCTGACGGGCTCGCAAAAAGCGTTTGCGGCCGGCGCAGACATCAAGGAGATGGCGCCACTGACGTTTTCGCAGGCCTACACGGGGGCCTTTATCGAGTCGTGGTCGGACATGGTGACACGCGTCAAGAAACCCGTGCTGGCAGCGGTGTCGGGCCACGCGCTCGGCGGCGGCTGCGAGCTCGCGCTCATGTGCGATACGCTCTACTGCACCGACACGGCCAACTTTGGCCAGCCAGAGATCAAGCTGGGCACCATTCCGGGCGCGGGCGGCAGCCAGCGGCTGACGCGGGCCCTTGGCAAGGCGCGGGCCATGGACCTGATCCTGACGGGGCGGTCGTTTTCGGGACGCGAGGCGGCGCAGTGGGGCGTGGCGGCACGGTCGTTTGCCACGTACGACGAGTTGATGGCGGCGGCCCTGGACACGGCAGAGACCATTGCCGGCTTCTCGCGGGTGGCCGTGCTGGGCTGCAAGGAGGTGGTCAACAAGAGCCAGGACCTGCCGTTGCGGGAGGGCGTCGAGTACGAGCGGCGCCTCTTCCACGGCATCTTTGGCAGCCAGGACCAAAAAGTTGGCATGAAGGCGTTTGCCGCCAAGGAGAAGCCGAAATGGACAAACGAGTAGGGGGGGAAGCGGAGGGGAAGGCAGAAAAGGGGGAAAGGGGGAAAAGGGGAGAAGATAAGGGGGAAGAGAAGGAAGAGAAGAGAAAGGCAGAGTAGAGAATCGAGTTTCCCCTATTGTCGGGCTGTAAAAGGCAGGAGTCAGCGTAGTGGCCGTTGTAGCCAAGCGTGGCCGTAGTCAAACCGTAGTGAAGCCACGAAATAAATCGCCAAAAGTGGGGCTCAACGGTCCGCCCCGCCCGAAAGTCCAACAAAACAGCCAGCTTGCATCCGGACATTCTACTGTCCAAGCTGTAGCATCTCGTCGGGCCATGGATCTCGAAAAGGAGTTGACGTGTTCGGTAAGGAGAATAGGGAAGGACAGAAAAAAGGAAAACAACTAACCCTCAGATCTGCACCGACTTGCTCTACCAGCCGCTCACGCTGCTCGACTGCCTCCACACCTTTTGCGGTGCCTGTCTCAAGGAATGGTTCGGCTGGCGCGCGCTGGCCGCTGAGCAGTCTCCCGTGCCGCCGGCGCCGGGCGAGGCCGTCTTCACCTGCCCGTCGTGCCGGGCGGCCGTGCGCAGCACCAAGCACAATGCCACGGTGGCGACGCTGCTGGACATGCTGCTGGCGGCACAGCCGGACAAGCGGCGATCACCCGAGGAGCGCGCCGAGATGGACGCCAAGTACCGGCCGGGCGACACGGTGCTGCCCAAGCTGCAGCGCGCAGAACGCACGTCCGAAGAGCGCCGCAGAGACGCCCAAGACCGCCGGCTGTTGGAAGAGGTGCAGGAGCGAAGCCGGCAAGAGGCCTTGGGCATAGCGGCGGCAGGTGACGGCATAGTGTCACCGCCGCCGCGACAGCGTCCACGGCGCCAGAGCCAGGACGCCGCCGCCGGCAGCCGCGAGGACCGGCACAGCCGGAGCCAGAGCCGGCAGCACCGGAGCCAGAGTCGAGGCGGAGAGCACCACAGCAGCCACCGCAGCCACAGCCGAGCCTCTGCACAACACCGCCAGGAAGGTCTGCTGGCCGCACCCGGCGGCCACCGGCCTCGCAGCTCGTCCCGGCCGTCAGCCGACACAGCACACACGCAGCCATCCGTTCCGACCGTCGGCCACCAGTCCTCGTTACGATCGCTGCTGAGCCGCTCCGAGCTTGACGGCGGCAGCGGAGGCAACGGCGGCCTCCAGGGCAGAAGCGGAAACCATGGCGCTTTTGACATGGAACGCGAGATTGAAGAGTTTGCACGGCAGATCCAGCAAGAGGGTCTGCTGGACGGCCTCGACCTCGACAGCCTCGACCTGAGCAACAATGACGAGCTGAGCCGGCGCATCACGGAAGCGTACCGGAGGCGGCAACAGGGGCGTGGAGGCCGCAGCCACGTCAGGGCGGCCTCCAACGAAGACCGGCGCTCGCCGTCTCAAAATCACACCCGAGCGGCCTCCAGCGAAGACCGGCGCTCGCCGTCTCAAAATCATGCCAGAGCCTCCAACGAAGCCCGGCCACGCTCGCCGTCTCGCGGGGGAAGCGGCAGCACCACCGGTCGCCCGCCGCCAGCGACGGCAAACCTCGAGGTCCGAGCCACGCCCCATCGCAGAGCCGCCAGTGAAGGCCGCTCGCCCAGTCTGCCGACGGCGGCGTCCGAGGCCATGGCCCGGCCGGGCGCGCGCTCGCAGACCGATCTGGTGCTGCGGCCCAGTGGCTGGAGTGGCCAGACCGGCCCGTCGTCGTCTTTGGCCTCCCAGAGCGGTTTCCGGGAAACCTCGTCTCGCTCCCGGAGCCGTTCCCGAGGAGCCGAGCTGATATCGCCGACCTCGCCGACATCGCCCATATCGGCAGCCATTCCGGCTCCGCTCTCATTCCGAACGCGACTGGTGACCACGGCGGCACGGCATGCTCCACCGCCAGCTGTCGAGACTGTGGCCGTGCCGGTGTCGCCGCTGTCTCCGGCCACAGCACCCGCTCTCCCGCCACCCGAGCTGCAGCCCCCCGCCCCGACAGTTGCCCCCCCTCCCCTTCCCCCCCCCTCCCTTTCCTGCATCCACTGCGGCCGCGCAGAGATCGAATACGACCTGCACTACAACTGCAGTCTCTGCCTCGACGGCGCCTGGAACCTGTGTCTCGGCTGCTACCGGGCCGGCCGCGGCTGCCAGCACTGGTTCGGTTTCGGTTACGAGGCCTGGCGCAAGTGGAAGAGGCGCCAGGCCAGCGGCAGCGCTGCGGATTTGCCGCCGCCGCACATGCTGACGGCCAACCGCTATGTGCGCGGCCCGCCCGCGTTCCTGCAAAGCGGCGTCTTTTGCGCCGCCTGTGCGGCCTGGGCCAACGGCTGCTACTGGCGCTGCGACGTTTGCAACGAGGGCGACTGGGGCTTTTGCGCCGCCTGCGTCGACCAGGGCCGCGCCTGCACGCACCCGCTGCTCCCGCTGGCTCACGTGCCGTCTTTGACTGTGGATCACGCGCCGTCTTTGGGGACTGCAGATCACGTGTCGTCGGACCGCATGCCCGTCGCCGCGGCCTTGCCTACCCCGGCTTCGCTCTGGACGGTGGCCGACAAGGACGCCACGGCCGACGCTGCGGCCGACATTGGCTCCTTCCGGCCGCTCGTCTGGACCACCAGCTGCAGCGTCTGCCAGAGCGCCATCCCGCCGAGCCGCCCGCGCTACCATTGCTACACGTGTGCCGGCAGCTCCTCTTGTGCCGACATCTGCTCCGACTGCTACGAGCAAATGGTGCCTGCTGGCCAAATGGCCGCTGAGAACGGACCGGCCGGCTGGCGTCGGTGTCTCGACGGGCACCGCATGGTCGTGCTGGGCTTCCGGGGTCCCGAGGGCGGCAGGGGGGGTCCGTGGCGACGCGTGGTGCTGCAGGATCTGGTGGGTGGCTGGCGGCTCGAGGGAGACGCCAGGCCGGCTGCGGACCACACCGGCTCGGCTGCCTCGGCCTGGTATGTCTGGTATGCACAGGAGCGGCACTGCGAGCGCATGGTGGCGCGAAATGTGCGCAGCTCGGTCCCGCCGTCTGGGTCGGCTGCCGCTGGCTTTCCCCCCGTCGGCGGATTCGGGAAATCCGTGGTGGCCCGGTGGGCGTGGTACCCCGAGGCCGGGGCTGACGACGAGTTGCTGTTCCCCAAGATGGCCGAGATTCGCGAAGTCGAAGACGTCAACGGCGAGTGGTTCTTTGGCGTATATATGGGGAACAAGGGGCTATTTCCGGGGGGGTATGTTCGGTAGGAGAAGACGCACAGTGGAAGAATCTGATGTGCTTACCGTGAATCTGATGTGGTAGCTTGAAGAGTACGATTTGATGTGGCGTAGCTTGGAAGAGTAGTGTACACCACTAGTGTACTGGATCTGATGACCGATAGCTGTGATCGCTCGTGACTAATACGGCCCTAGCCGCTTTGTGCCGGACGGCATGGCGCCATCGCACAGCCGCGCTGACTAAGCACTATAGACCCACTTATAAAGAGATCTACAGCAGACGCTTCTCTCTTGTGCTCGCCGCACACTTTTACCAACGCATACCCCCCCCACCAGACCAAATGCTCTTACCAACGGGCCTGCGCCGCCTGGCCGCCTCGGCTCCGGCCTGGCGGTCTCGGACGGTACACCGGACAGTTGCCTTAACGGCGCCCCGACGGCAGCGCGCCGCCGGTTTTTCGGCTTCGACGGCCGCGCGAGAGGCGCCGGTCTCGGCCAAGCCGCAACCCCTGCCGCAGTACTCGGCCGCAGCGCCACCGTCGGCCCATACGCTGGCCGTGGCCGAGGCACAGGGCGTTGCTAGCAGCGGCTTTGTCGGCGCCATTGGCAACACGGCGCTCGTGCAGCTGCAGCGGCTCTCGGCCGAGACCGGCTGCCGCATCCTCGGCAAACTGGAGCTGGCCAACCCGGGCGGCTCCGTCAAGGACCGTGCTGCGCTGTACGTGGTGCTCGATGCCGAGGAGCGCGGCCTGCTGGTGCCGGGCCAGCCGGGCACCGTCGTCGAGGGCACGGCCGGCAACACGGGCATCGGCCTGGCCCACGTTTGCGCCGCTCGCGGCTACCGCTGCGTCATCTACATGCCCGACACCCAGGCCCAGGGCAAGATTGACCTGCTGCGTCTGCTGGGCGCCGACGTCCGGCCCGTGCCTGCCGTCGCGTACGACCACCCGGACAACTACAACCACCAGGCGGCGCGCTATGCGGCTCAGCTCGTGGCCGACCACGGCGAACGCGCTGTCTGGACTAACCAGTTTGACAACACGGCCAACCGCCGTGCCCATATCGAAACCACCGGCCCCGAGATCTGGTCACAGACGGCCGGCGACGTTGACGCTTTTGTGTGCGCCACCGGCACCGGCGGCACCCTCGCCGGCACCACTCGCTTCCTCAAGGACGTCTCCGATGGCCGCGTGCAGTGTTTCTTGGCCGACCCGCCCGGCTCTGTGCTGCACTCGTACCTCGAGTCCGGTGGCCGCCTCACAGACCGCTCCGGCTCGTCCATCACCGAGGGTATTGGCCAGGGCCGCGTCACCGCCAACTTGGCCGCCGATATCGACCTGCTCGACGGCTCTGTCCACGTGCCCGACACTCAAACCATTGCCATGCTTTACCGCTGCCTCGCCGAAGAGGGCCTCTACCTCGGGGCAAGCTCGGCCCTCAACGTTGTCGCCGCCACCGAGGTCGCCCGTCGTCTTGGCCCCGGCCACACCGTCGTGACCATCCTGGCCGACGGCGCCTACCGGTACGCGGACCGCCTGTTTTCGCGCGCTTGGCTGCAGAGCAAGGGCCTGCTCGAGGCCATTCCGGCCGAGCTGCACAAGCACATTGTCCTGCCGTAGGGCGTCAGTAGTCAAATGGGAAGAGTAGTCAGGAATAGGCGTGTAAAAGTACGCAAGGTTGAATAGGCGTAGATAAAAGTACATAATTCACATTTCTTGTCACACCTGCTCCCCCTCAAACAGCTTCCGGTACACCTGTGCGCCACGCCGGTCCGGTGCCGCCGCCACGGCCGTCTCGAGCTCGGCTGCCAGAGCGTCGCGGCGGTCCTTTAGCTGTGCCACCAGCTCCGTGTTGCCGCTGCCCGGCGCCGACAGCACCCGCACCGCCGTCTCCAGCCCGTGCACCAGCGGCGCCGCCACGCCGGCAAACTTGTTGGACTCGGTCAGGTAGTGCAGCTCGCCGCGCCGGTCCGAGTACGCTCGCTCCGGGTGCAGCTGCCGCAGCCCCGTCCCGGCCGGCCACAGCCGCACCAGCTCCGCCGCATACCGCGCCACCTTGCCGTCGCTGTCGCCCTCGCTAAACTTTTCCGCCACCACGGCCGCCAAGTGCAGGCGCGCCGCCAGAAACTGCGGGTCCAGCTCCAGCGGGTACGCTGGTGCCGGCGGCAGTGAGGACGAGCCTGCTGTCGACGATGCCGCCGCCGCCGGCACTCGTCCGTGGCCCTCCTGCTGCAGCATATCGAGCACCATCTCGGCCCAGACCAGCGCTTGGCGCGTCTGCTCCTCGTCCCACCCGCTGTTGACGGCCTTGAGCTGCACGTGCGTCAAAATCTCTGCCACCGTCTCGCTCGTCTGCAGCTGCAGCCCCGTCCGCCGCACCGTGCGCGCGCACTCAATCACCACGTAGATACACCCGCGCTCGCCCGCCCGTCGCGCCATGCGCGCATAGTCCGCCGGCCGCAGCCGCCGCCCTGCCTTGTACAGGCCCTCGAGCAGCCGCGGCAGGTTCTCAAAGTCTTGCCGCGTCGTCATCCGCCCAATCGCCTCCCGCGCCGACGCCCGCGCGTTGGGCACGTCGCGGAAGAGGTCCATGTGCCCAAACTTGGTCACCACCCCGTCAATCTCCAGCGTGATCGGGTTCTGCCGCAGCTCCTGCTCAAACTTGGCGTTGAAAATCATACGCCGCTGGTCCGCCCGCAGGTACGACAGCAAAAAGATCTTGCTCCGGATCTTTTCCAGAATCTCGTCCAGCTCGGCCGATGACGACGGCAAAAAGTCAATCGCATGGGCTGTGCGTTTGTTAGTCTGCGTCTGAAAGGTGTCTTTGCTTTCTTTGCTCCTGCGTCTGTTCCTTCTGCTTCTGGGTCTGTTCCTTCTGCTCCTCTCTGCTCTTCCATGCTCTCTTCTCTTCTTATACTCCTCTCTGCTCTTCTTATGCTCCTCTATTCTCTTCGTATGCTCCTCCCCCCTCATGCCTCTGCCCCCCTCTCCCCCTCTACCTGTCTTTTTCCATTCCGGCTCATACAAACACTTTGCAGTAAAACAAGCCAGGAAATACAGCCACCTCCTCGGGCGGACAGCCACAAAATAACACAGCTTCCAAAAAGAAAAGAACACAAGTTTCGAAACGAGGGGGGGGATGGAAAAAACAAGGGCGCCCGGATGAACAACATACCGGATCGTGGGGCTGTCGAAGAAAGCCATCTGGCCCCAGACGCTCGGCCTGGCAGATGCATCTGGGCCGCTGACAAGGAGGCCATTATCGTCGCGGCTGGTCGTCGGCTTCTTGTCCCACGTGCTGCTGCTGCTGTGACTGTGGCTGCTGCTGTCGCCGTCGCCGCCTCGCCTAGAACGCTGCTTGTGCCGCGCAGCACATGGCGGATCGACAGGCCCGGCATCATGGTCACCTTGACAGTGTTTCAAAGGGGGGCGGATGGGGGTGTCAAGGGTAGGGGTTTCTCAAAGGAAGAAACAGCCGCCGCGTCCTCGGAATCGTCAACTCTAGAAAAACTCAAATCCTTTTTGCGTCGTCGTTTATGCCGGCTTTTCGGGCGAGGGGGAACCGGGCGGGGCTTTTGCTTTGCCTCAAAACTCGGTCATGCGTTTGTCGTTTGATCCTTGTCACAGCCCGGCAATCGTCGTCTGTCGGGTTTTCCCTCGTTTCCTTTTCAACGGTCCCTGTCTTGCGACTGGCTGCCGGGAATGCAATGCAAAAAAAAATCCAAGCAACGCTCGGCCCCCACCTAAAGCGCCCTGTAACAGAAGCGAACGGCCCCCCCCCTCTTGCTGTGATTGGCTGCCACACACCGCCCGGCACTACTGGTAAAGCAAAGCCGACAGTGCAAAAATAGCCACTATCGTAATTTTTGTCCTTTCCGTCCCGTCGGACACAGCCACCACCACCACCACCACCTCGGACCTGCGCCGACTGTCAAAACGTCACAGCATTCAACGTCAAAAACATCCCACTGCCAACCCCCGGGTCCGATCATGAGTCTCGCCGCTGCACCCCTGGCTAGCCGCCAGCTGGGCTGCTGTCTGATGCTGTCGAGGCTGAGCGGCGCTTTTTCGCGAATGTCCACCACGACGGCCATGGCAGCTCCTGCGGCTGCTTCAGAAGCTTCGGCAGCCTCGGCCGCAGCCAAGTCAATGCCATTGACATCTCGTTTCCGTAAGTCTATACTCTTGTCATTCTTTGCCCTCTTTCTCCTTCCCTTCCTCCTTCTTCCTCCTTCTTCCTCCTTCTTCCCCCCCTCCCCCTCTCCTCCATCGACTGACCTCCTAGACGCCATTCCCACCAAGGATGGCCGCATCCGCACCGCCTTTGCCGTCTACCCTCCTCCCCAGATCATCCTACCACCGTCATCATCACCGCCGCCAGCACCAGCGCCACTGCTGGCCACCGCTGCCGCCGCCGCCGTCGAGCCTCCCTCTTCTTCACCATCCTCCCCCTCCTCCGCCTCTCCCTCTAAACATCGCGTCGACGTCATGCGCGCCTATGCCCAACAACAAATCGCCCGCATGGATCCCACTGGCGCCCGCACCCTCCTCTTCTCCCGCCACAACCGCGACTGCGCCAAACCCGGCGACGTCCTCCTCGTCACCTCCAGTCGCGCCGGCGCCGAGACTTTTGCCGGCGTCTGTATCTCCATCCGCCGCGCCGGCATCGAGACCGCCGTCCTCCTACGCGGCCAGCTCGCCAAGACCGGCGTCGAGCGCTGGTTCAAGGTCTACTCCCGCTCCATCGCCAGCATCGATATTGTCCAGCGCCGCGCCCGCCGCGCCCGCCGCGCCCGCCTCACCTTTATGCGCCAGCCCAAGCACGACCGCGGCGCCGTCGACGAGGTCGTCCGCAACTGGCGCCGCAGCCGCAACGTCATCCGCACCCGTGGTTCCATTGCCGCCGCCAACGCTGCCGCCGCCGCTGCTGCTGCTGCCAAGGCTGCCAAGGCCGCCGGCAAGGCCCGGCCATAGTGCCATCGACTGTATAATAGAGCATGGTCCGAGAACAAAATGTCAAAATGTCAAAATAATGCTGCCTGCTGGCTCTTATGTACAACTACAGGCCCTTGCCCAAGTCCTCCAATATAAACAACCCCAAGGTGATTCCATGTAAATCCTCCAAAACAATTTGTCCAAATTAGGGGAAAGCAAAAGCAAAAACTCCCAATGTCCCAAACACCGTTGCCCGAGTTCCTTTCCGCGTGTGTGTGTGCTTGTCTATATGCCGATTCGCCCTCTATGTGGGTATAGTCTATGTCTTTCGGATGTAAGCTGACGCCCATTTGCCGCCGTATGCTCTTGTTTGCTGTCGGTTTTCCTTAGACGTGGCAGCCTCTTCTAGCGCTGCCGTCACTGCATGTCTCTCCGGCCATCCAGGCTCACCGCCGCATCCATCCCCGTCGAATGCCCCGAGTTGCTCTCGACCAACGCCGGCTCGCTAAGCGACAGACGCGGTCCCGCCGGAAAGGGGTGTTGGTGCACCACGGGCGGGCCCGGATGCAAAAATTGCGTAATAATGTTGCTGTTTACCCGGTCGATGCTGCGACTGTACTGCCGCTCCCGCATGGTAGTCGCCACCCGCAGCATCGGTGGTGAAGCCGTCCCAAACCCGGCTCCGGCTCCACCTCCACCTCCGACCCCAGCTCCGGTCCCCTGCGACCCGATGGAGTTGCGCCGCATCGTTGTCGATGGCCCCAGCGGCCCCCGCGCATCCGCATCCGCCGCCTCCTTGGCATTAAGCGACTCGCTCGGCAGCAGGATCGCTCGGTCCAGCCCGTACGGCAGTCCACGGTGCCGCCCGCGAATCATCATGCCGATAATCACCAACTTGCCAATCACGCTGAACTGCGAACACAGCGATGCGTTGATCCCGGTGTAGCCCAGACTCAGGCCCACTGTTCCGTACGCGCTGACCACTTCAAACAGCACCGCGAACATGGAAAAATCGCCCCTTTGCAGCCGCCCTCCTTCCGAAATCGTCAGGATGAAGAAACCAATCGACAAAAACCACAAGTCGAACGACAGCTGCCGCCGCAAATGCGCGCCCACATACTCCATGTCCGTCCCGTTGGTCGGCTCGTCCACATCCGCACCGCTGTAGATCCCCAGCGACTTCTCCTCGTACACGTTGGTGCGCCGCACTGAGATGGCAATCGGAAACACCGAAATGTACATCATGATCATATATGACGCTTGCACCGCCGGATGGAGGTCCGAGAGGTTCACACACGAGAACCCTGCCGTGCGTGTCGAGAACGCCTGGAAGAGACCATCCAGGACTTTGATACCGGCCGGAAGATCGAAAATGGGGCCGTTCCCAAGCTGTTTTGTTAGCTTCCGCTTCCTCTCCATTCCTTCTTCTGCTTCCCAGTCATACTCACATCCAAGACACAAAAGAACAAGAGGTCGATGCCGTTGAGTGCCACCAGCAGCCAGAACAACCACCATGTGGCCCCCGACGGGAAGAGCAACGTGAAGCAGCGCCGTGGATGGTCGAGCAGAAACTTGAGCTCCTCGAATAGCCCACTTCCCAGCGGTACAAACAACGACAGCACCCAGATCACAAACCGGAGCATCACCGGAAACCCAGTGTTGCCAATCACAATCAGGAAGCTCATCAGCAGAAGCGGGAACACGGCTGTGTTGAACGAGTTCATGCTATCCGGTGTGAGCGTGAATCCGAGATCCATGAAAGCCGAGTGTGGCGTAAAGAAGCCCCACCATACCCGGTCCTGATGCGCCGCATCCACGACCGCGCCGTACTTTTGGCTGCGCAGGATCCACGGCAACAGGCACACTATTCCGAGCACTGAGAAGCCCCAAAAGTAAAAGAACAGCACCATGGCCAACGTCTTGAGAGATCGGTACTCGATTCCACCCAACTCCTCCCGCTGGTCCTCTGTCAGGTTGGGAAAGGCAGAGTTTCGCCCAAGCGTCGGCTCCCAACTCAGGTAAGGCGCCGGCTCCACCTCCCGGTCACTCGTAAAGGCCCTGCGGAGAGTCGTCAGCCGTCTCGACCGCGACGTAAATGTGCGTGGCAGCCTCGGCTCCTCGTCTTCCCTCGTCTGCGCGCCTGCACGATAATTTGCTCCATTTGCCTCGTTTGCCTCCCTTGCTTCCTTGGTTTCCTTTCTGTGAGGGTCGGAGAAATGCGGCCGCCGTCGATGAAAGACGGAAAACGCACGCACGGCAGCTACCGCATCCTCGCTTAGCTCGTCTCGGTAAGATGCCGGTTTCTCTGGTTCCTGGATGGTGATGGCCTGTCTTAATCTCTGCCGTCCACGCTGATTGGGGCTATTGTCAGAGTCCGATTCATCGCTGCCGCCGTTATCGCCCCCAGGGTCACCTCGAGAGTGTCCGTTTCCATACCGGGCGTTTGCCGCCGCTTGACGCTCTCTTGACATGCGGCTAGCACGGCTTGTGCGTCCGCTGCGGCTGTTGCCCGGGTCGGCCTTGTCCTGCGGTGAAACCGTCTCGGAGGAATTGTACGAAACGTCGCTAAGCTGGCGTGCATGATCTGACCTTGTCTCCGCCCCCTCGTCATCCAAGCCCCGGACAACTCTTTCCGGCAGGATGCCTCTTTCTGCGTCTCGTGGGCCGGGAATACGCAGCACTTCGTCGTCTCCGTTGCGTTGGCGCTCCAAAATGGCAATGTGTTCCGCATCCGAAAGTTGCGGGGGGAACTTGATGGGATGGTCATCAATGCCGTCACTTCGCTTCACCGTCGGTGCAAATTTGATCTCTGGTTTTCGGCTCTCTGTCGGCTCTACCTGTGACATATTGGCACCCTCGATATCACTGTCCTCGGCTGTTGTAGTCCTGGATGTTGCCACTCCGGCAGTGTCGCTCTCGGGAGCCGCCGAGGGGCCTAGATAGGTGCCATCATTGGCCAACCGAGAATGGGCGCCATTGCGGACGACGGTGATATCCCTGCCATTGACACCTCGCTCGACTTGCGATACATCGTTTGTGAGCCTTGCCTTTGACTTGGACAGGGTTCCACGCCGTGTCCGAGCCTCGCGCGCAATGTTCTGGAAGCGCTTCTCGAACCAGTACAGTCGGAGAAGAACAACGGCAGAGTTGATGGTCATGGGGTTGGCCAGAGCCGCCAGGATAAAGAGGATTATCTGCTGGAAGAGATTCAAGCTGCTCACGTCAACCGTATTCAGTCCAGCTTGTGTTGCGCCACCAGCAGCAAAAGCCAGGGCATCTATGTAGGCAATGTTGCCCTTGCCGGGGCCGTATATCAGGACAGAGCCAAGAATAGTGAGGCCGATAATCCAGAAATCTAGCCTTACGTTAGACGTTTTCCTGAGCAAGAGACAGCCGCCGCACGCCGTGGTAACTCACAATGAACAGAAATGAAGTTGAAATGTGGCTTCTTCGCAAGGAACGAGGGCCGTAACCCCTTGATTTGGGCCACGGCAATGTCCTGTAAAGTCTCCATGCTGTATTTTTGTGCTTGAGAACTGCCGGAGGTAACCGACATAGGTTTCGAGCAAAACGGGCAGGTCTAAGAAGCTTGTCTTTTACGACAGTAGTGCTGGTGTTGAAACCCAGTTTGGAGCTTTGAGTGAGAGCAGAAGATGCAAAAAACGTAGTGCGTCCAGCCCTGACTGCTCGGTCGTTTTGACGACGATTTGTCGAAATTGAAAGCTCAAAACTCAAAAATCAACATATCACGAGAAAGAGGCAAAAATTAAGACAACGTCCAGAGGCGGAAAATGTATATCAGTGCACCAGAATAGAGGCAACACCAATATAGCCAATTCCTCAAACCGTAGATGTGCAGAGAAGAGGTGTTACCGGCTGATAGCTCCCGTGACACAAAAATAGACTATAGATGCACCGCCGAGATATTGCTTGTGGCTGTACGGCCCGGCCGCGGTTGTGCGCTGGAACAGCTAGTGTGAGACAGCAGCTCTTGTTGTATGGAAAACCGGGCAGCGGTTTGCACGCGGCCTACAGTCGTACAAAAGAGATGGAGATTACTTGTTGTAAAGTGCACAGCAGCCGAACGTGGCGAGATTTGGCTGCGGCCAAGGCCGGTGCCGGGCGAGTGAATCGACAGGTCGGTGTTATGAGCAGGCGAAACTGGTAATTCTCGACAACTTGATGGCCGTGTTAATTCGGTCTCGTGGCTTATTGCGGCGTTCCTCCAGAGTGCTATTTCCTGCAAACGGATCTCCAGTTGAGGTCTTCTGATCGTAGGTGGTGTGCTCGAGCCTCGTAACCGAGATGTCGACAATGCTAGGGGAACAAGCAAAGTCAAGGCCAGAAAAGAATGACAGAAGACAACCGAATCGATACTGTGGCGTCTCTGTAGAGTTTTTGACCGTGCTTTGAATTTCCCGTTCCGGCGATTAAAGCGTGTACAAGAAAGGGACGTCAAATTAAAGAGAAGTAAAAGGAAGGCTTCAATGGGGAGGGGGAGAAGGGGTGTCTAGACGAAAGTGAGCCGCAACGCGGCACGTATGTTACGGCTTGACGGTCATGACGGCGAGTTTGAAAGCCGAGAAAAGGAAATAGACAGAGGAAAGAAGGAGAAAAAGGAGAGTCGAGTAGACGGGCAGCGTCCGTTGGCAAAACGCAGCAGCGGCTTGGTAGATAATGTGTTAAAGCCAATTGTGTGGGTAGACGCTTCTGAGGATTGTCGAGCGGAAAAGAGCAGAACTCAAGGAAAGGAGATCGCGGAAGAAGAGTGAGAAAATGGTTAAATGGAAAAGAACGCAAGGAGGCGAAGAAGGAGCCGGCAAGCTATAACTTTAGCTAAAGCAGGAGTGGTCCAGAATAACAGTGATTGCTCCTTCCCGATAATAGCTGGCTAGTCCAGATCGGATTGCAGGCCCACCGAATTGCAAAGTAAATAAATACAAAAACAGGGGATCAGAGTACAAAAGACTTTGCGTGGGGACGCCGATGCTGCAGGTACTCGTCCAGGGGCCGGCAAGTCACGCCGACAGCACACCGACCATATAACACGTGATTGGCGCAAATCATGATATTTTCGCGCCGGTTGCATTGAGTGGTGAATGCGTTGGACACCAATTATGATATCTCAAGACAGCACATCTAGCATGGAGTTGATAGCCAAAAACACGGCAGTATTACGTAGACTGGCTGGCGTGGGTGTTGTCCCAGCGTCGCCATACAACTGAGCTGGGTCCACTGCGAATACGTGTTGTCGCTACAGCTGTACATTTCTATCGCACTACACTACACGAGCATGCGGTCATTAGCCGCGTTTCTATTGGCTGATAGCGTGGGTTTTCCACTTTTCTGTCGAGATACTACAACCAAGATATGCCCGGCTTCCCGCTTGATATTGGTTTTGCCAGTGCTTTTTAATGAGCCTTCAGGTCTCGGCCTAAATCGGCGGAACTTGTATGTTTTCATTGTCAACTTGCGTAGACAGAAGCAGAGAGAGAGGCCTTGCTGGATAGGTGTCAAGACTGAGCCGACAGAAGACATCTTGATGTAGACGTCATGGACAGCCCCTGAAGGAGCGATCCCCCGGAGCAGAGCGCGTCCTTTCTGTATCCTACGCTCGTCCGGTCGTATTGGTGGCTATCCTCTGCCATAGACGACCGTGAGTTGATAATCGCACCGATGCTTCCGACGTCTGACGTTATTTCGGCTTGGCGACGGCGACCGGCACAGCCCCTTTGCTGATAGCTTTTCACATGTTGTCGGCCTCCCGTGACACCATGGCCTTGGCATCGCATTCTGTGCGCACTTGTGCCATGGCTGCCGTATCGTGATTGCGGTCTTGTCTGAATGCTCTGGGTAAAGGACGACGGATGCGGCCGACGCAGCTGACGGCTACATGCAGAGCATATTCTATGATGAAATGCGAGATGATCAAAGAGTTGTAAAGACAAAGCCTATGCAGTTATTTGTCTTTAATTGTCTTGTTATGTTGTATTTATCCAGTCTCGCCTTTTGAAGGTGCTTAATATCTGGTTTATCAGACAGCACGAAATCTACGGTAAACCTCTGCAATTCTGATGGCACTTTCTTGTACCATGTAATGTCGCCATACTTCAAGATCGCTGCGATTGGATGTACGGCCTGCCGCCAAGGTTGATGCCACGAAATTGGCGAATAGCTGGTCCCTGGTCGTCCGGTTAATCCATGATTGTGTCTGCACGTTGCGACTTCTCTTTTTCTCGGTATTTCGTTGGCCGCAGTCTACGCCGTAGTACGCCGTGCTGCGGCGTAATAAAAGGAGACAGGCAATGCAACGGCACAACGAGACAACCGTCCTATCTCCAGGCCGGGTCTCGACACGTGCCGGACTGGGGGAGAGAAAGGAGAGGGAAAATACAAGGCAAGATAAATACGAGACGAAAGAAATTAAAGACGAAAAATACGGGAAATAGGAGATGCGAAAAGAGAAAAGAACAAAAGTAAAAGGATTAGCGAAAGATTTAAAGAGCATATCAAGCGAAGCCTATTATTTCGCGGTCCAAACAATAATTACTCTGATTTGAGAGCACTTTATTACTTTGAGTCTACACTGAATGACTACGATATTCCGATCGGGCCGGGCATTCATGCTTAATAGAACATCATCAATAATCACTTTACTCACGTCGAGATAGATCTACTGTTCAAAGGCTCTCGCTGTGCTGTTCTCTTTTATAACTGGCGGCGGCATACCCAGTCTCTTGGACGTCCCGACTTTATCTGGCAGTCTCGCTTGGCTTCCGAGGAAGATGGATACGTTTCATTACATCCGGTGACAAAGAAGCCGACTCTGTTTGCGTCGGCATGTAGCAACTCCCTGTGGTTGCAGAAAGCATCATGAGCAAGTACATGTTTGTTTCCAAGACAAAGCCTGTCTTCACTACTGCTATCAGGCCGTCTTTTATGTTTTTCGAGGCAAACTGTCAAAGCTGGGCCGAGCAATTCCTGCCTTTCGCAGGCGAACTGCCTGAAGCTTCTAGCGTAACTACCCCAAGACACGCTTACGTTCTATGTGGATCCACTAAAAGGAGCCAAGCCGCAGCTAACGACGACGCGAGCCATTTGCGACGACGGGGAACTCCTTTCAACATCTCAATCTGGCCAAATCGTCTAGACATTGCCAAAAGATGCAAAGCACCACCACTGCCGCATCAACTCGGAAACATTAGTTCGACTGGGCTTTAAATGGCGTCTATGGGATCTGGTCTTTTGTCTCAGCGTCTTTCTTTGGCTTCTACTTGATTCCTTCCTTTTTCCCCTCGCGATTCTCTCCGGCTGCCATCAATGGAGGCCAACAGCCACGGCGCACCAAAGGGTAAGCGGCCTTTACTCACAGGTTGCTTGTCGTACTAATCGATCAGGCGTCTCTTGGAGCTCACTTCCTACCGTGTTGCTCCGGGCCGAACTCCATCGGCGAGCCAGCGGCGACGATGGCACGAAAGCCGCGCGACCTGTTTGCGGCTCCGGAAAGACGGGCAGCTACGAAACTGGCCTGCACGTCTTTGCATTGGCCCTGATTCTGGCCATTAGCACGTTGGGTGGGTTTTGCCCTTTTTGCTACCTTTTGCTTGGCGCCACAGTACTAACCAAAGCGGGTGATGCGATGCCATGTAGCTTGCGGCTTTCCCCTCTTCAACCGCCGCAACAGCAAGAGTGTGCGGCCGAGCTATGTCATCTTTTTGTGCCAGCATTTTGGCACTGGCGTCCTCATTGCCACGGCCTTTGTGCACCTCCTCCCGACGGCCTTTATGTCGCTGACCGATCCCTGCCTTCCTCCCTTTTTCAACACGACCTACCCCCCCCTAGCGGGCTTTATTGCCATGGTCTTTGCCATTGCAGTCGTGTGTATCGAGTCGTATCTGACGACGCGAGGTGCTGGTCACTCGCATTCGCACGATATGTGGGTGGAAGTGGACACGCAAGAGCCAGAGGCGGCACGGCATGACCACGGGGGGGCGGCACACGGCGCGGGCGAGGGCCTGTCGGCGCGTCGTGGGGCCAGCTACCGCCCAGAAAATATTGCGCTCGGCGATATGGGTGCCTCTGAGGGGCTCATGGCCGGCGCCTCGCCCTTGCCAGAGTCCACGCCGACGAGGCCGACCAACAACGGCCATCTCGGCGCTGCTCTGTCAAAGGGTAAGAATGGAGGCAACAACGGCGGCGACGACAGTGACCGTGACGACGACGACGACGACGAGTCCCTCGCTCTCGAGATGCACCTCGACGACGATAACAGTGCTTCGGCGCCCCATGCTCTGAATATGCGGGGCGAGTCTGCCGCGCCGCACATACCCAATCCTGAAGAGCAGAGGCGGCTGATGCTGCAATGTCTGCTGCTGGAGGCCGGCATTCTGTTCCACAGTGTCTTTATCGGCATGGCGCTGTCGGTGGCCTCGGGCCCCAGCTTTGTTGTCTTTCTGGTCGCCATTGCCTTTCACCAATGCTTTGAGGGCCTGGCCCTGGGCAGCCGCATCGCGGCCATTCATTTCCCGCGCTCATCGTACCGGCCGTGGCTCATGGTTCTGGCTTATGGCACGACGACACCGTTTGGCCAGGCCATTGGACTGGTGGTGCACAACATGTACGACCCGCAGAGCCAGACCGGGCTCTTGATGGTGGGCATTATGAACGCCATTTCGAGCGGCCTGCTCTTGTTTGCGGGCTTGGTCCAGCTCTTGGCCGAGGACTTTTTGACAGAGAAGAGCTACAAGACCCTGCACGGCCGGCGCCGGACGCACGCATTCATGGCTGTGGTCGCTGGCGCTTTTTTGATGGCCTTGGTTGGTGTTTTTGCATGATTCGTGAGGGTTTGGGTTTGTAATGTATTTTTGGCATATAGAACAAAAGCAGGGCATGATTTAGCAAAACGCAAGAAGATACAAATATAAAATTTACAAGCTATTATCCGTCAAATATTACTTTGAGAATTCGTAGCCGTATCGTCCATAGGGAGGCTGGCATGGCACCGGCGATGTAAAGATTGTGAATTGGACTTTGTTATCGCGCAATGCAGGACAATCCGACTGGCCAGATGAGGCTCGGCGTGTACACGATCGCTTGCCCTCTTGTCGGGCGTCTGGGCACGACGTCGCCGCAGGCTCTGGGATCCCGGCGGACCATTGCCACGGCGGTCTGGAAGCAGAGGCAGAAGAGGATCCCGGAAGCGAGGGCGCTGCTGGAGAGGTGCTGACGCTGACGGAGCCGTCGAGTGGACCCAGCTTATCACGATAAGGGACCCACTATGGAGATACCAAAAAAAAGACAAAAACCCCGTTGACAAAACCAAAGTCTACCGGCCATTGAAAGCATCAAACGACAAAAGGACATGCCGCTGGACACTTCTACGTACTCGTTTGCCCTATTGCGGGTAGACGGCCGCCGCTGGAACGAGCTGCGCCGGTTCCATGCGCAGGTGCGCACGCAAGCCGCCGCCGACGGCTCCAGCTACCTGGAAACGGGCAACACCAAAGTCATGTGTGTCGTGACGGGACCGAGCGAGGCCGGGCCGGTACGGGGGCGGACGGGCGCCGGTGGCGGCGACTCGAAAGATGCCGAGGTCGTGGTCAACGTGGTCGTGGCCGGCTTTAGTTCCGTGGACCGCAAACGACGGGCACGGGGGGACAAGTAGGTTTTTTTTGCTTTTTTTGTTTTTTTTTTGTTTTATTGTTGTTTTTCTTTTTTCTTTTTTCTCGTCTTTTTCCTCCCCCTCACATCCAGACGCATCCAGGAACTCTCGGCCACGGTCTCGCGCACACTCGCCGCCGTCATCCACACGCAACTCTTCCCGCGCAGCATCATCACGGTCAGCCTGCATGTGCTCGCCCAGGACGGCTCCCTGCTGGCGGCCTGCATCAACGCGGCCACGCTGGCCGTCGTCGACGCCGGCATCCCCATGACCGACTACGTCGTGGCCTGCTCGGCCGGCAGCTCCTCCCGCTACGGCGCCGCCGACGAGGCCGCCGACCCGCTGCTAGACCTCAACCTGCAGGAAGAACAGGAACTGCCGGGCCTGACGGTGGCCACGCTCGGCGCTACCGACCGCATTGCCGCGCTCGTGTGCGAGAGCCGCGTGCAGGCCTCGCGCCTCGAGGGCATGCTGGCCGTCGCCGTCGACGGCTGCAAACAGGTCCGCACCATTCTCGACCGCGTCGTCCGGGACGCCGGCATCCGCATGGTCCAAAAGGGCCCGGCAGACGCCGACCAGGCCCATGGTCGGATGGAAATTGACTCTTTGTAGATTACGGGTATGTGTTGTATCATTATTCATTTCTACTTTCAATTCCGGCTTTTGACTAGCATGCTAATGCTCGCTCGCGTCCCATTGATAGTGTTGCCCTTGGACGCCTTTATACTTGTGCTTTCAAATCAAAGTTGCCTCTCCCATCAGAGCTCATCGTGCTTGATTTCCTCTGGCGTCGGCTCTGCTGCCTCTTGGGCGCTTGTCGTCAATGTGCTCAAAGTGCCGGTGGCGGGCTCCTCGGGTGCGGTGGAAACCAGAGGTTCTGGCGCGGCGGTGCTGTCCGTTTCGACAAACAGGGCGGTGAGTCTTTCGGGCAGCGTTTTCTTGGTGCCTTCACCCATGCGGATGGCGTCGATCCAGCCGTTGATGCTCTCACGAGAAAAGCCGTCGCCCTCATACTGTTTCCACCAGCCTCGGCGGGCATTGACGGCGACCACCGCCACCTCGGCAGCGGCTCCACCGAGTTCCAGCGCCTCCTGCGCCAGAGCCGACGCCGGGTTGCTGCTGGGAAGGGCAAAGAAGGGGAAGAGAGGGCGCTTGCTCTGGGCGTGCCGAAAGGCCACATCGGCCAGACTGTCGCAGGCTTGCTGGGCGTCGGCGGCGCTTTTGCCCTGCGCCGGCAGAAACACTAGCACGCAGGTGTTGGCCTTTTCGTGGAGGCACTCGTCCCGCAGCTGCCGGAGCGTGTCGAGCGTCGGGACGGGCGGAGCGCTCTCTAACGCAGCGCTGGCAGCCGTCTTGTGTGTACTAGAAGCGTCGGCCGTGGTAGATTCGGAATTCGAAACTGTTGCGTCCGTCTTCTTTTCCTTTTTTGCCGTCTTCGTCTTTTGTTTGGCCAACGTCGCCGCGTCTGCGGCCGCTGTATTGGGCTCGCCCACCCGGGACATTAGGAATTGCAGCAGTGCGTCCCGCTTGATCTCGCCCTCGTACACAATGGGCTCCTGGCCGCTGCCGCCCGGGATCAGGATCAGCGTGGGAAAGGCGGACACGCCGAAGCGCGCAACCGTCTCTGCCTCCTTGTTGCGCACCTGGCCGAAGCTGACGACGTCGAGGTAGTCAATGGCCAGGCTTTTGAGCAGGGGGCTGGTGGCCCCCTTGTCGCTAAAGACGAGCACCTTTGGTTTGTCGTCGGCGCCCAGAAACGCGTCGGCGCTGGCGTCGGTCACCTTGGCCACGTGGTTGTTCATCTTGGCCAGGACGGCTTCCACGATGCCGGTGGCGGTCCGGGGCCCCTGGTAGTCCTCGACCACAGGCCGTCCCGGCTTCTTGCCGGGCCGCACAATCTTAAGTGTCGGGAAGCCCTGGACGCCCATGCGGCCGCAAAACGGCTTGTTGGCGTCGTCGTCGCAGTCCATGGCCACCACATGGGCCAGGCCCTGCAGATTCCGGGCGGCCTTTTCATAGGCCGGCTTGAGATTCTGGCAGTGGCCACACCACGGCGCATAAAACTCGACAATCTGAGGACGGCAAGGTTTCCCGTCAGCCGTGTGCGCCCGCAGACAGCACTCGTTGGGCAGAAAAGCTTACCGAAGTGTGGTTGGAGTTGGTGACCAGCTTGTCGTAGGTTTTGGCGTCGGCTTGCAGGACAGACGAGCTCTTTGGGTAGAGGCCCGCCTGCGCTGCCGGGACGGCCGCGAGAAAAAGGGCCGCAATGGAAGCGTAGCAACCCAGGCCGTGCATTTTCAGAGCTGAGTCCTGTCTGTTGCAGAGAAGAACGGGCGGGAAAATGCAGAGGAAAAAGAGCTAAGAACGGGGAGTGGAGAAAGACAGAAACGCCAATCAAATCAGTTGACAAGTACTAGGACGGGGTGCTGGGATCGAGAGCAGAGCTGGTCCAGTTGTCCGCTGTCGCTGTCGATGCTATGCATCCCAAGCCAAAGATGTTGTGCAGCCTTTAAAGACTTTGTAACTGGCATCCCGAGCAAAAGGCCAGCGTGGAAGGAAGCTGCCGCGGTGGGGGAGCTTACGCCACTTTTAGTTCTGGGCTGTCTAGTTGGTGTGGCTCAAGCTTGGCGGGCTCTGGTGCTTTTTTGCTGCTCTGTTGTAGGCAAAGGAGATTTGGCTGCTCTTTTGTAGGCAAGGGAAATGTGTATGAATTGCAGAGGCGATTTGTCCTTTTGCTGTTTGGATTTACGTTATTTTTCAAGAAAAAGCGTTGTAAATCCCGTTGCCCTCTAGCAAGTCATGGAAGCCTGTTGGCGTCACGTGCAGCCTTATATGAGGGGGTTGGCAGTGCGCGATAACGGTTCTGAGCTTCACTTCCCCTCTCAGAATCAAGACCTCTTTTGCTCTCTCTCTTTTGCGCTGCCATCACTGCACTCCTGGTCACCATGGCCGACGCACCGCCCATCAGCCTCCGGCAGGCGGATGCCAATATTTACAAGGCGGCCGCCAGAGCTGCGCAGCTGCAGGCTGTCAAGCCCATTATTGCCTATTGGTGTACGTTGCCCCTGTCGAGACGGCCCGTGGCCGGGTAACTGACCGCCAGGCGAGTACTGGGTGCTCAAGCAGATTTTGTCAAAGTCTTTGCACAGCGGCAATGCCGACATCCTCGAGTACAGCACCCGCCTAATGGACCGCATGGAACAGACCAAATTCGACTACGCCAACGAGGAAGCCATTCTCGACGACACGGCCGGCCAGGCCTATGTCGAGCAGTTTGCACAAGAGACGCTCGACCGGGCCCAGCGGGTCGTGCGGGCGAACAAAGTGACGGCGTAGGTCCATGGACACGTGGGGGGGGCGACGCACCGACTGACTGTTTAGCCAAACCGCCAGCACTTTTGACGCTGCCGCCACCTTTTTCGGCTTGGTCAACGTCTGGGGCCCGCCCGACGCCGAGACGCTGCAAAAGATAAAGTACGCCAAGTGGAACGCTGCACGCATCCTCAAGGCCATCAAGGAGAACAAGGACCCCAACGAGTCGAACCCGAAGCTGGAAGACCTGGAAGAGGGCGACGGCGTGAGCGCAGAGGACTCCGGTGCTTTGCCCGCGGCAGTCGACAGACCTCGGCCTGTGACGATCGAGGACGAGCCGGAAGAAAGCCAGGAAGCGGTGACGACGAAAACAGACACTGGCCCTCTTTCACCCGTCGTGCCACATCTGCCGGCCCAGTCACCCCCGCAAGCATGGACACCGGCGCCCTCCTCGCCACCCGCTCCTCTGCCTCCCACCTTCTTGCCCTCACCAGAGCCTTCTGCGCCGGAGCCGTACTACCAACCGTCGCATCCCATCGTCCCGCCCAGTATACCAACTGCTGTACCCGCACCCGCACCTGCGGCCACATCCACTCCGGGCTTCCCCCCGGGCTACGCTGCTACTGCGGCTGTATCGCCTCCCAGACAAGTATCCTACACGGCACCACCGCCAGCACCGGCTTCCGCGGTCGACGACGTGGCCATGGCAACGGCACAGAAGCATGCCAAGTGGGCCATCTCGGCACTCAATTTCGAGGACGTGCCGACGGCTGTCCGCGAGCTGCGCAAGGCGCTCGAGGTGCTAGGGGCGTCCTGATTCGGACAAAGGCGTGTATAGTAGAAAAAAGGGAAAAGAGTATGGGGGAAGTATACCCGAATGTTTACATTTTTGCTGTTTATTGCTGCATTTCTTCAAGCAAAGCCATCTTTCACGTTTTTTTATGCGCATTTTTATCAGTTCCTTGTGAAAAGCAGGCCCTTAGTCCAAAGGCTCCAGACAGAACGCAAAGCTGGTTTCCTCTACCTTGGCTAGCAAGTCGGGCCGCACGCCGGGGCCACACGCGGCCGAGCCCACGCCCGCCACCACGGCATCGAGCCGCACAAACGTCGCCGGTTGCGGCTCGAGGTCGCACGGATGCTTTGCCGCCTCGACGTTTGCTGCCGTGTAGGGCGACGCCGCCCAGTGGAAGCCCTGGCGAAGATTTTGGAACGAGCGGACCGCTTCGGCGCTGGCATCGCCCTTGTCTACCGCCAGCCGGCTGACCCGGGCCCGCAGGCCACGACCGCCGCTGCCGCCCGCCTTGTCGGACAAGCGCAGCCATCCGGTTTCCATGTGGTTGCCGTTCTCCTGCGGAACTTCGTAGCTCAGCTTGGCCTGTTCGAAGCAGTCGGCCTGGTGAATGCCCAGCAGCTGGCTCTGGCCCTTGTCGGGGTACGACTCTCCGGGCCCGCGGCCATACCACTGGGCCTGGACGCAGTCCTGCGGCAGGCACAGATCCAGTCCGATGCGCGGCACATGCTCAGGGAACGCGCCTGTGGGTTTCAGATGCACGAGGACATGGAGCGCGCCCGCTCCGGTCACCGTGTAGGTAGTCGCACACTCCCACGCCCAGGCCAGGACGGGTGGCGCAATGGTGGTGTTGATCTGGACGACGACCGCCTCCTCGGTCGACGCTGGCTCCGTCACGGAAAACTGCTTCATGCGGTGCCTTGTCAGCACATCCACGCCAAACCGTCGCCAGTAGGGCAGCGATGCGGGCACGTCATTGTCTGTCGGAGGCCGCCAGAACCCAGGCGCCAGGGCCGGGCCTTGCTTTCCTCCGGCTGCCTTGAGCAAGTCGGCCCCCTTCACTTTCCACGACTCTAGATAGCCCCGGCTCTTGTCGAATTGAATGGACCAGTTGTCGCCGTCGACCTGCAAGACGGTTTTGGAGTCTTTTACTCTCACACTCTGTGACTGTTTAACGGCAGTGGAAACGGCGATATCGTCTTTTCTTGTCTCGGTCAGGTACTCCTGGAAGGTCGCCACGTTGCCGGGTCCCTCTCGCTGCGACAGGACCACGGTCAGGAGCACTTCGCGGCGGCTGCCGTACTCGATTTTGTCAAGCGGAAGCGACACCTTTGCGCTTTTCCCGGGGTCCACGCGTGGAATATCCAAGACGCCAGAGCCTAGCACCGTACCGTTTCTGACGGGTTAGTCTAAATTTCAAAAGTAGCAACTAGAAGCAACAAACCTATCGTCAAATTCGGTCACCTCATAGTGGAGCTGGAGATGGCCCAGGTCGATATAGTTGTAGAGGTTCTGGAGGCTCAGGGAAGAGCCGTCCAAGGCCATGCGGACCGGCTGAAAGACCTTTTTCAGTTCGAGAAGCCCTGGCAGAGGCGTAGTGTTGTCGTGCGTGCTCCGACAAAGACCGTCCATGACAAAGGTGCCATCGTTGGGGAAGTCGGCAAAGTCGCCGCCATAGGCAAAGTAGGCTTTTGCCCCGTCGCTCTTCCACAGGCCGTGGTTGGCCCACTCCCAGATGAAGCCGCCCTGAAGGCGAGGATACCGGCGGAAGAGCTGCTCGTAGTCTTCCAAGCCTCCCGGGCCGTTGCCCATGGCGTGCGCGTATTCGCATAGAACAATGGGCTTTTCAAATGTCCCGTCGGACGGGTTCACGCCTTCGGTCTCGGCCAGCCGAGCCAGCCGTTCCGTGGTCGGGTACATGTACGAGTACATGTCTGCCGATGCGGCGTGGACGTCGCCTTCGTAGTGCACCAAGCGCGTTGGGTCGTGCTCCTTTGCGTAGTCGTACATGGCCTTGTGGTTTCGGCCGTAAAAGGCTTCGTTCCCGAGCGACCAGATGATGACAGAGGCATGGTTCTTGTCTCGCTGCACCATTGCGTGCATGCGGTCGAGGTAAGCAGCGCGCCACGTCTCGTTGTCCGACGTGTATTTGGCGGCGAGCGGAAAGGTGGCCTTTTTGCGTTCTTCGTAGTCCACTTCCTCGGGAATGTTCAGGGGCCGCGCAACCGCATCGTAGAAGCCGTGGCACTCCAGATCGGCCTCGTCAATGACCCAGAGGCCGTACTCGTCGGCCATGTCCAGCAGCTTGGGGTGTGGGGGATAGTGCGAGCAGCGTAGCGCATTGATGTTGAACTTTTTCATGTTCTTAATGTCCTCGAGCATAAAGGCTAGCGGCACAGCGCGACCCAGGCTCGGATGGTGGTCGTGGCGGTTGACGCCGCGAAGCCGAATGGGCGTTCCATTGACACAGATCAGGCCACGCAGTAACTCCACCTTTCGAAAGCCAATGTTCTGCTGAACCGTATAGATCTTGTCGCCGGACTGGAGGCCGAGCTCGGCACGATACCGATAGGGCGTTTCGGCCGTCCATTTGCGGGGGTTCGGCACGGCCAGACACACATTAACCGTGTGCATGCCGGGGGTCTTGACCT
Organism: Graphilbum ipis-grandicollis; assembly: GCA_019925625.1. Classification (NCBI taxonomy): domain Eukaryota; kingdom Fungi; phylum Ascomycota; class Sordariomycetes; order Ophiostomatales; family Ophiostomataceae; genus Graphilbum; species Graphilbum ipis-grandicollis. The sequence continues at coordinate 1,043,564 of JADHKH010000004.1, forward strand.
CCTCGGTAACGGTAGTGATGGTGTCTGTTCCGTCGATTTCGGTCAGCCGCAAGGTCAGCTTGGCCGACTGAAAATGCTGTTCGTTGCCGGCCACAGCCAGCGTGACGGTGGCCAGAAGCTGGGCGTCGGTGTAAGCGTCATCCAGGTCGGTCTTGATGAACCAGTCCTGGATGACACAGTCGGTCGGAAAGGCGATGAGGTGGACGTCGCGGAAGATGCCGGACAGCCACCACTGGTCCTGGTCCTCGATGTAGGTGCCGTCGGACCACTGATAGACCTGCACGACTAGGTGGTTGACGCCGTCGCGGCGGGTGACCTCGCTGACGTCGAACTCGGCGGCGTTCCGCGAGCCCTGCGCATAGCCCAAAAGGACGCCGTTGACCCAGACGTGGTAGGCACTGTCGACGCCATCGAAGCGCAGACGCAGCTGCGAAGACCGGTCCCAGGCCGAAGGAACGGTGTAAGTGCGGTGGTATGTGCCGGTGGGATTCTCGACCGGGACAAAGGGCGGCGTGACCGGGATGGGGTATTGCACATTGGTATAGCACGGCCGGCCCCATTCGTAAGCGGGATCGCCTTGAAGCTGCCAATGGCCGGGAACGGTGATGGGAGTCTTGCTCCAGTCGCCAAACGGCTCCGTGTAGGCCGAGATCTGGCCGGCGTCGGGGGCCTCGTTGGGCGTCAGAGCATAGTGGAAGTCCCAAGAGCCGTTGAGGCATTCTGAAGTTTCTGGGATGTAGTAGCATCGGTGGGGAAGACAGTTGCGGCGGAAAACGGCCTCGTTTTCAAAGTCGTTTCTTCCGGGGGTTTCCTGCAAGGGCAGGCCCGCTGGCAAGACCGGGGTCGACATCGCTATTGGAATTTCGCGGAATGCCTGGCTTCCGTTTCAGTCGCCCGCTTTTCCACCTGTAGATAGCTGTCTATATAAACACAGTGGCCCGGACATCGGGCCAGCTCCCGGAACATCTCCTGCCGAAGACATCGCGTGTGAGGGGGTGCCTCGAGCTGGAAAAGTGGAGAGGCCAGGGAGGGGCATCAGATGTTGGAGACCGTTGACAGCCGGGATATTCAGCCACTGTTCGTCGAAACAACTGTACAAGGCCATTTTGTATTTTTGGTCTTCCAGCTGGTATAGATCGCCGCACGCGTTGAGTCGCGGGGTAATGCGACGTGGTGCCCCGCTTGATTTACAGGTGCAGGCGGCGTGCTTGTATCAATGGCGGCGGCGTGCTTCCATTTGTATCAATGGCATGCTGAGAAAGTGATTATCGTGAGATTGCCTTTTCGAAGCTTTTCAAAAACTCGGAGCTTATGCTGCCCAAGTAAAAGCAATAGCCGGGTATGGTCTACGCGCCACTGCCCTATCTGGCAGTCCTGTTCTTGGTCGTTCATCGTTGGATTGGGCAAGTACTCCCCGGTGCATACCGGCGCTCTTTCGCTCTTTCGCTCTTTCGCTCTTTCGCGCTCTCACATTCGTTCTTTCCACCAGTCGCTGGCACCTTGACGATTACATACAGAAGGGGCCATGGAGGCGGGCCCGCTTGGGAGGTGGCGGCGCCGTCGGTAAACCCTTTCTATTTCCCAATCTACGGCTCCGGAAAAAAATCACGTAGATAATGCAAGAGAAACAAGTGACGCCCGAGAGCTTCTTCGCATCGCTTCACCACCGCCAACACCACCATTTGCCGCAAGTATGGCCCCACCATTCCGTGCCGAGCACATGGGCTCGCTGCTGCGTCCGCAGGCGTTGCTAGACGTGCGGGAAGCCGTGCGCAAGGGCACGTTGGCCGAAAAAGACGCCGAGTTTGTGGCCGTCGAGAAAGACACGATTGCCGATGTGGTCAAGCTGCAGCGCGAGCTGGGCTTCCGCGCGGTCAACGACGGCGAGTTTGTGCGCACGCGTTTCTGGGGCCTAATGTGGGACGAGTTTGACGGCACTGTGCGGCTGCAGGACGCCGAGGCCGCCATGTTCCGGCTCTACCACCCCGATGTGGCCTCCTTTGTCGAGGCCGACCGCAAGGTCATGCCGGGCGACAGCGTCATTGCCGGCGGCAAGCTGCGGCACAGCCCGGCCAAGAGCGTGTCCAATCTGCACGAGCTGAAGCTGATCCAGGCCGCACTGCCCCGCGAGCAGTGGCCCGATATCAAGCTGACCATGATCACGCCGGCCTGGTTCCACATGCGCTACAAGCAGGGCCGCGCCTACACGCCCGAGGCCTACAGCTCTGATGCCGAGTACTTTGCCGATGTCGCCCGGGTCTACCAGGCCGAGCTGGCCCAGCTGTATGCGGCGGGGCTGCGCAATGTGCAGTTTGACGACCCAGGTCTTGCTTGTCAGTCATCTTTCTTCCTCTCATTGCCATGTCCTTCGTGTTGACTCCCAGACTTTTGCTCCGACAAGTTCCGCCAAGGCTGGGCCGACGACAAGGACAATATCGGCTCCGTCGATGACCTGCTGGACGCCTACATTAAGCTGTACAACGACTGCATCTCCAAAACGCCCAGCGATATGCACACGGGCGTGCACCTGTGCCGGGGCAACTTTATTGGCGGCCGCTACTTTGCCGAGGGCGCCTATGACATTATTGCCAAGAAGCTGTTCCAGGAGTTGGACGTCGACACCTTTTACCTCGAGTACGACACGGCGCGCTCGGGCGGCTTCGAGCCTCTCAAGTTCCTGCCCGTCGGCAAAAACGTCGTCATTGGCGCCATTAGCACGAAGCTGCGCGAGCTCGAGGACAAGGACGAGGTCAAGCAGCGCATCCAGAGTGCCGCCCAGTTTGTGGCCGAGGGCCGCGGCGAGTCGGTGGAGGAGGCGCTCAAGAGCATCTGTCTCAGTCCGCAGTGCGGCTTCAGCACGCACGAGAGCGGCTATCCCCTGACAGAGGAGGACCAGAAGAAGAAGCTCACGCTCGTCCGCACCATTGCCGACGAGATCTGGGGAGAGCCGTAGATACTGTGATAGATGTTGAATGCACTCTTTGGACACAGCTTCCCATTCGGCTCGTTTTACCATGTCCGACGGCTGAGGGCTAATCCTCGGACAATTCGTCAGCCCTCCGAATCTGATGCGTCATCTATAAAGGAGGGGTTCGGGCTATCGGCCAGTTTCATCTTTAGTACCAGACCATGGCTTTTCTACGCCCTCGCCAATGGCCTGCCAGGCTGAGCGACATTTCGATGGCCTCTCGAGTTTGGTCCGCCTCGTTCCACCAGACGCGACTCGACGCCAGGCCCACGACGCCGGCCAAAGACTGGTCCGCCAGCCAGTACCTGAAATTCAAAGACGAGCGCACGCGGGCCGTGCAAGACTTGATTCAGCGCATTCCGCCGCTGCCCGTCTCCTCGGACGGCTCGCCGCCGCGCATCGTCGACCTCGGCTGCGGCCCCGGCAACTCGACGGCCGCGCTGGCCGCGCGCTTCCCCGACGCCGCCCTTGCCGGCGTCGACTCGTCGCCCAACATGCTCGAGCGCGCCCGCCAGAGCCTGCCGGGCGTCGACTTTGCGCTGGCCGACCTGCGCACGTACGAGCCGACGCCGGCGCCGGCGCTGCTGTTTGCCAACGCCGTCTTCCAGTGGCTGGGCCGCGCCGAGCGGCTGCCCACCATCCGGCGGCTGCTGCGCGCCCTTCCGTCCGGCGGCGTGCTCGCCTACCAGGTGCCCGACAACAAGGACGAGCCGTCACACCGGGCCATGCGGGATCTGGCCTCGGCCCCCGGCACCCCCTGGCTGTCCTATCTCGGCACGCTCCACGACCGGGACCCCATTGAGCCGGTCCAAGACGTCTATGACGCCCTGGTCCCGGACTGCGCCCGCCTAGACCTCTGGCACACCCACTACCACCACGTCCTGCCCGGCGGCGCCGCCGACATTGTCGAGTGGGTCAAGGGCAGCGGCCTGCAGCCTTTTCTCAACGCCCTGCCGCCCGACGGGCCCCTCCGCGCGGCCTACCTCGAGGCCTACCAGGCCAGGCTGGCCGAACTCTACCTGCCGCGCCAAGACGGCTCCGTGCTGCTGCGCTACCCGCGTCTTTTTGTCGTGGCCGTGCGCAAGTAAATGTCGCCTTTTCATCTCGCTGATAGCATCCAGGACAAGGACACTTTTATCTCTTTGGTGTATAACTCTAGAATAACGTACAATAAAAACCACACGCACACATAAGCTTGTTCCTGTCCTCAAACAGCTTGTTGGAAATCATTCGTTTCGCCCCGTACGCCAAAACAATAATCTGCCCCCGTCTCAATGCACCTAGGGAGATGCTTCTTTCTTCGGCTCCTCTTCCTTCACACCAGCCGCACTGGCTGCCTCTGCCTGTTCCGGAGCAGCCTTGCTCTCCACCGGGGCCTCGCTGCCCTTGCCGGTGGCTTCGCTATCTGCCGGCGCTGCTTGCTCCTTGTCCTCTGCGCCTGCGCTGGCCTCCTGCTTTTCAACAGCACTCTTCTTCGCCAGTTCCGACGATTCTTCACCAGCAGACGGCTGGTCTTCCGTGGGCTTGGTCGTGGCCGTCTCTGTCTTGGCAGCGGCGTCGGGACCCGCAGATGTCGTGTCGTTTGGCACGGCAGCCGTGGCGGCATCGGCTGCCTCCGCCTTTTCATCGCTGGTAGCCACGGCTTCTGTTACATTGTCGGCGCCGCCGGTAAAAGAGGCTGCAGCCGTGGCGTCGGCAGTGGCGTCGGCCGTGCTGTCGGCAGTGGCTTCGGCAGTGGCTTCGGCGGTCGTGGTGCTCGCGGGCACGTCTTTTGCCTCGTCGTCTTTGCCGGACACTTGCGGTGCGGCCTCGGTGACATCCATCTCGGCCGCATCCGTCATATCCACATCGGCATCGCCGCCCACCGTAGCCACAGCAGCTGCCTCTACCGGTGAAGCATCCTCTATCTTGGCCACGCTATCCGTCTCCATGGCATCATCTTCTTTGGCCTCTGCATCTCCTGCAGCCACGGCAGCCACGGTAGCGGTAGCGGTCACGTCGGCGTCCTCCATGTCCACGTCGTTTGTGGCCGCCGCGTCATCGGCCGCCGCCGCCGCCGCCGTGGGCGCGACCGCCGCGAATTCATCTGGCCTCTTCGGCGTGGCTGCCCCACTATCGTTTTCATAGTCGGCATGCGGGTTCTTGTAGTCCAGAATGGACCGCCTTGGCGGTGCGCTGTAGTTGACGCCATTTGCCTGTGCCATATCTTCGTCATCGCTATCTTCGTACTCGTCTTGCCGCGCTCGGCGCTTCTCCCACTGCCGCTGTGTCTGCCGCGTGTCCTTGTTCTCGTCCTCGTCCAAATCGTCGAGCTCGGCCTCTTCCTCGTCCGTCATGCCCAAGCTCTGCCGCGGAATATCCTGCATCTGCACCGACGGGACCGGGGCCGTCTTTTTGAGGTTCTCAATCACGGCAATCTTGATCTTTTCCAAGTATTCATAGCTGTTTGCGTTCTCCATATTAGAGGCGCGCACATTGAGCTCGTAGTCAGGTCCGTAATACTGCCGCAAAAGTCAGTTTCCGTCCATCCATGGGTGCGCGGGCGACCGGCCTTACCTCGTAGTACTCATTGTACGGCAGGACAGGGTCCATCTCCACGCCCACAAGCCTGCCCGTTTCATAGGCCCACGTCCGGGCCACATTGCGCATCGTGTAGCCGCCGCCGCCCACCACCAGCGTCGGCAGATTGAACCCGCGTACAAAGTCGACGCAGCTGGCGTGACCGCGCATGCTGAGGTTGAAGCACCCCAGACGGTCGCCCGACAAGGAATCGCCGCCGCATTGCAGCACTACGGCGTCTGGCTGGAAGTATTGCATGACGGCCGTGATGACCGGCTGGAAAATCGTCTTGTACGTCGTGTCGTCGATGCCGTCTCGCAGCGGGAAATTCACGGCGTAATTCTTTCCTGGGCCGATGCCGGTGTCGCGAAGCTCGCCGGTGCCGGGAAAGTACTCGCCGTACTTGTGAAACGACGCCGTCATGACGCGGTCCGTCGTGTAAAAGGCCTCCTCGACACCGTCGCCATGATGGACATCAATGTCAATGTAGAGGACTCGTTTGTTGAACCGGAGCAGCTCAATAATCGCCAGCACAATATCTGGGCATTGACATTAGCAAAGCCACCACACACGCTCACCAACCGCCGGAACGAGTGAATTTACCATTGACATAGCAGAAGCCACTAGCTTCGCTTTTTTTGGCGTGATGCAGGCCTCCGGCCCAGTTGATGGCAATGTCGCATTTGTTGCGGTTCAGGCGCGCTGCGCCCTCCATGCTGCCGCCCGCGCTGATGCCGCAAAACTCAAACAAGCCGTCAAACACGGGACAGTCGTCGCCGACGTTGTATTTGCTTTGCTCGCGCTGGTAGCTGTCCATGTTGTCGGGCGTGACTTTTTGCAAAAAGTCAATGTACTCGTCGGTGTGGAACTGGGTCATTTCCATGAACACGGCGGGTTTGGCGCGCTGCGGCTCCTTGTTAGTAAAGCGCAATGCAGTAGCATGGTCGGGAAAAGCACTAGAAAACGCACATAGACTTCCAGGTATTTGTACACTCCATAGTTCATGACGAGACTATGCGCCAGGCGAATGCGATGCGGCTTCATGGGGTGGCCCGTGACGTAGGCATAGTTGCCAATGTCCGAGTCGTAAAAGTAGGCCACTCGCTTCTTGTCATTGTGGACAACCGTGTAGAGCGGCCGGGTCCGCTCGATCCCCGCTGCATCGGTAACCATGGTATGAATCTGCGTCGACAAGCTTCCAAGAAACAGCGGATTTGGTGTGGTTTCCTTCTTTCAGCAAAAACGAGCAAGAGAGAGAGTATAGGAGAGAATGAAAAAAACAAGGAGAAAAAGGAAAGAAAGCAGTCGCTAAAAGTAAAGCTTGAAGCAGAAAGTATCCTGAGCGCGGGGGGAAACAGAAGAGTCGCGATGGAAAAGAAAAGAAGCAGAAAGTAGAGCAAAGTATAATTGCTTCTACTCGGCTATAATACGCGCTAGCGACAGCTATTGCGGCTGGGGCGATAGTGTACACGTGACCCAAACCAGCCCCGCTGCCCCTGTGACTAAGCTGTTTCAGCGCTACAACCGTTTTTGCCGTGTCTGTCCGCCCTGGGAAAGCTCCAGGCTGCGCTTGGATGGCGTCAACAAAGCTTCACATCCACAACTTGCTCGACCCTCTCCTACATCTCAAAGCACAACTACCAACCGACCACGATTGTCTCTTGGTATCGTTTCTGCTGAACCTATTTTTGGTTGCTTGGACACGGAAGCCCCACGCCAGTCTCTTCTCGCCGTTCTCGTTAGACTACCAAATCTCACAATGGACCGCCTTCGGTCAATGTTCGCGGGCGCCGGCCTCTCTGGCCTGGGAGGGCAGCCGAGCACGGTTAGACAAGCCCCGAATTTGCGATTCTTCTTTGACTCGGTGGAATTCTTGGCTGACTAGCTCACAGGACAACACCAACTTGATCGACAACTCGGAGACGGTCTACATTTCGTCCCTTGCGCTTCTCAAGATGCTGAGACACGGCCGCGCGGGTGTGCCCATGGAAGTGATGGGGCTGATGCTCGGCGAGTTTGTCGACGACTTTACGGTCCGCGTTGTGGATGTCTTTGCGATGCCGCAGAGTGGTACTGGTGTCAGCGTCGAAGCAGTCGATCCGGTATTCCAAACACGGATGATGGAGATGCTCAGACAAACGGGACGGTAAGCCTTCTCTTTGGGCGGACAAGGGCCGGTTTGATAGTAGCATCTAACACTACAGGCCCGAGGCGGTGGTTGGGTGGTACCACTCGCATCCCGGATTCGGCTGCTGGCTCTCGTCTGTCGACATTAACACGCAGCAGTCGTTTGAGCAGCTGACGCCCAGATCGGTCGCCGTTGTCATTGACCCGATCCAGTCTGTCAAGGGAAAGGTTGTCATTGATGCTTTCCGTTCCATCACAACCCAGGCCTTGCTCATGGGGCAGGAGCCCCGGCAAAGCACGAGCAATCTGGGACATCTCAACAAGCCGTCCATCCAGGCGCTCATCCACGGCCTCAATCGCCACTACTACTCCATTGCTATCAACTATCGGAAAACGGCACTCGAGGAGAACATGCTGATGAACCTGCACAAGCAGGTGTGGACAGAGGCTCTGCAAATGGACGACTTCCGGTTGGAGGGCGGCCGGAACAAGGATCGGCTGCAACGGCTCGTGACGCTGGCTGACGGGTACGAAAAGCGCGTCAAGGAAGAGACAGAGTTGACAAAGGACCAGCTCAAGACGCGCTACGTGGGAAAGCTGGATCCAAAGAAGCATCTGGAGGACGTCGGCCAGCAGTTGATCGAAGACAATATTGTGGCCGTCTCGCGGCAGATGATTGACAAAGAAACAACCGTTCCGAGAAAAGAAACCGCCAAGCCAGAGGGCGAGCCCATGGGCACAGACGAGGAGTTATAAAGGGGTTTTCCACAAAGCATAGACGCGGTGGCTTGGCTCTAACGGGACTACTATTGTAATTATGACGAGGTATCCAGTCATTCATGAAAACAATCAAACTGCCTTGTCTTATTGTCTCCATTGTTGTCATGACGGCATCTCTTGTAGCTCTCTCGCTGCCATTCTTTCGCGGACAATGGGAACGGCAACGCTGAACGGGGTCGGACAATGAAGAGAATAAAGAGTGCAGGAAGCCGTTGCCATCTTTGTTCGCGATATCTCTCCACAGAAGATATAAAAGTCCATTGTATCCACCCGTCTGCAACTCGAGCGGTTCCACAAGACCCTCCCTTCTCAAACAAAAGCTAAATTTCAAACAACAGATTTCGCTTAAACAATCGCATACCACTATTCATTATGAACTCTTTCGGCGGTAAAGTATGGGGCCTCGTTTCCACTCTCCGAGGCCAAGTCCACAGCACCCTGGCGCGTAGACAGTGCAGACATCGTCTATCTGGCGCCACTCTTGTGGACAGAGGTGAGTCCGCATGGCCTGGCAAGGGCCGGAAACTTGATTCTTCTCTGCGACGCCTCCGTGGGCGGCGCCCACTCCACCTACGCAGCAAGGCGGGCAAGCCGGATTCTTGCCCGAGATGCACCCACGCCTCGCATCTGAAAAACGATCGCCCATCGCCACGGGCCGCGGTGCCGGTGCCGGAGCCGGGGTATCTCTCCAGGCCAGTGCCCGACATTCTTCGTGCAGAGGCTCTGGCTGTGCTGGACGATGCCCTGTCACACGTCAGGTATGCACTGTCCGGCTCGGCTGCCGTTACGGTGTGGGAGCGGGTGCTGACGAGCCAAGGCCGGGTGATTGCACAGCCGAGACGGCCGAGGAACCTCGAGGAAGAGGGCGAGGCCATGTCGGTAGTCGTCACGGTCCTTTGTGCGCGGAGCGACATGCGAGTGATCCAGTCGTGGGCCGCTAGCAAAGGAATGCAGCTGTACCCGGCCGGCGGTGACGGCGACGGTCTCGGAATCCCGCTGGACCTGGGCGACAAAGCTTCTGTCATTCTGATCCGCTGGCTCAACGACGACGAGTTTGCTCGTCTGCGCATAGTCAGGCAAGACATTTCCCTGCTACGGACGCCAGCGCCCTTGCCGTTTCCCTTGTCATCATCTGCCACCCCAAGAGCCCGGCTCTGCCGGGACGTCCAAAGACGGCCAGTCATGGTCCATGTTTTGGCGCCCGAGTCGCTGGTCCACATGCTGGCCAAGGACTATGCTCACAATGCCAAGGCCATTGCCAACCCGGCGGTGCGCTTGACGGTTGCCACCCAAATCATTTGGATGCTCAGCCTCATCATTGTTGGCTGCCGGACCAGCCCGTGTCCTGAGCATCCCCAGGGCGGCTTTGTTCATCTTTCGCGCTACAACTGCCCGGCCGTGCTGGATCCTCTCTTTTCTGAAGTTTTCCTTTGTATGTACCCCAGAGTCCGGGTGCTGTTCACGGCGGCCGGCCTGGACCTGTCACGCAGCATCTGCTATACTAACCCGTAACCATGATTTTGGGCAACAAAGCCGCTCGTTTGTCCCACAATGGGGCCGTTTCTTTTGTCATTATAAAAGTTGCCAAGAATAAGTGGAATTTTCTTGTCGTTATAGAAGCCAAGAATAAGTAGAAATTTCTTTTGTCGTTATAGAAGCCAAGAAAACGTAGAAAGTTTAAATTCAACCATGTACTAAACGGCAGCCGTGTATTTTCCTGCTAATGCTGGCCGACGTTGTACTTGTGTCTATGCACAGCACAGTTGATAGTGTAATGCTCAGCCAAACTACAAGACGCACGTAATGAGTGGCTGCATCGAGAGATTCATCCCTGACTAACATCGCTTGGACTTGGTTTCTGAGGCAAAGGGCGGCTGCACTGCGACGGCGTACACTATACACTAGTGCACTCGGTTATCCGCCGAGCGGTTTCAGACGGCATGGAAACGTCAAAATAACAAAGATTCAAGACCTGTCTCAGCGGCGCTGCTGTCAAAACCATCTAGAATAAATGCCACGCTAGGAATTAGAGGATTGTGCTCTACTAAGCACACGACCCTCAACAGAACGACTCGACTCTAGTGCAGGTTAGTTGTTATCATGAATTTATTCAGTTCTAGACTCTTCCTGCTGGCTTCTGGGAAATAGACAAGTTTTAGTTGAAGCTATATATCTTTTTTTGTGAGCTCTGATCTTCTTGAACCGTAAATTCACGCTTTTAGGAAAAACGTCTTGCACAGTTTTGAACGGCAACGAAAAGAATGATTTCCATCTCGTGAGCGCCTCCTCTGCCTTAATAATGGCATATTTTTGACCCAACAAGCCGTCTGACTCGTCATTTCTAATGGCAGCCGCGCTCTCTGCGCCGTAGAGATTCGTAAGCCCAGATGGCACTAGTGTACCACTGCGCTACAGCAAAGATTGGCTAGAGAAGGAAACACTGCGTTGCATGATTGGCTGGCTGTCATGGTATTCGGAGATGATTGCAAGCGGCCACCCCGCTAACCTAGTTCAACGCTACCACTACGTCATACCTCCGATTCTGCGTCTGTAAAGTGGGCTAGCTCTCGACAGGCAGGAAATTGGCTCTGCCTTGGCATTTCAACGACCCGAGTTTTGGACCTCCCATCTTCTTTTTCTACTTTTCGGCTTTTTACTTGACTGAGCCTGTTCCCCATTGTGTGTTGAAGTGTCCCTTTTTCTTTTCCTCTTTCCTGGCTATCGATATCGACAGCTGGATTTGCCATTTCTAGACGGATTTTGCTTGGGAGGTTTTCCGGGTTGCATCTCTTTTTTTCAGCTCGAAATCAAGCCGATTTTGCATTGTTTTTCGCATTGGTCGCTCCGATTCTCCTTCGCCCGCTTATCTACGTCATTCTTCGCCGTCTCTGTGGGATTCTTGGCCCGTGTCCCCCCCCCGCGACTCTTCTTCCGTGCAAGCCTTGCTTCGTGTGGAGTCGTATTGCCCGTAGCAGCAGGATATATCATATCTGGAAACATATTTCTTGCTTCAACCCTCAACCGGACCGCCGACGGAACCACGATCAAGGCAGAAAAGAGGGGCTTGTGCGAGGCATACACACGCTGGTTCCCCCCCCGTTGTACTCTATTTCTCTCTCTACCCCCCTCAATATCTGCTCGCAGTCCGAATATCTGGCTCAAGTAGTCTCGAGACGTTTTTTATCGTCTCTGTTGCATCGGTTCCTATTCTGGGCAAAGCGCTGCGAACCGGAAGCCTGTTGCAAAAAGAGGCCGTATCGGATATCCCGACGCAGTCTTTTCATCCGACGAGACGAGAGTGAGGCCACGCTACAATGTCAACAATACAGCAGCTCAAGAATTTCATCCGGCATGGTGCGCTTTCTCTATCAGTGTTATGGGAGCTGCTCTTGTCGCAACCGTGAGGCTAATGAAGTCGTCGACATGTAGGGAAACAAGCCCGAGCTGCTCACGACGACGTGCCGCAACGAGACACGGCACCGGCCAACCACGATCAAGGCCAGTCACGTCACCATCAAGCGCCACAAGTAGAAAAGCAGAACTGTGGCCCTATGGAAGAGGCCAACCATGCAACGGTGGTAGCGCCCGCAGCAGGGCGCGACGAGGGCGATGGTAAGACTCGGTCTCGGAAAATCGGCGATGAAGACATTGCCAAGATCGTGGCCGAAGAAAAGGAAAGTCACAGCAAGTTCCCACTCTATCCGGGGCTGGAGAAGTGGGAGCTCGTGGAAAAGATGGGCGATGGCGCTTTCAGCAACGTCTATCGCGCTCGAGACCGCACTGGCGCCATTCCGGGCGAGGTGGCCATCAAAGTCGTGCGCAAATACGAAATGAATACCAACCAGGTGAGTGTCTCATTCCGTATCCCTTCTTCTCTTATATCACCAGCCCTCTCGTATCTTTGTGCGAGCGCCTCTCCTGTACCCCCTCCCCATCCTGTTCCTGTCTTGCTGTGATGAGCAATGAAACAGAGCACATTACGTTTTGTTCTTGGGTTTCGTTCTTTATATCGTCCTTGTCGCCAACATCTTTGGATTGTCAACTAGGGCATCAACCATCTTCACCCACATTTCAAGCCCAAAGTGCCAAAGGCTGCAGAGGTGGGACTAACCTGAACTCCCCCCCTTTCACATTCGCCAATCTATGCACGCCTGTGATCCGGTATTCCCGCGTTTAGAGAACACTGCCCTGTATACCGAGCTTGTTTTCGTTTGTGCTTTTGCTAACTCGGCGAACCAGAGGGCCAATATACTGAAAGAGGTGGCCATTATGCGAAAGCTGGACCATCCCAACATTATCCGTCTGATTGACTTTTCCGAGGCGAAGCAGTACTACTACATTGTGCTCGAGCTGGCGCCCGGAGGCGAGCTTTTCCATCAGATTGTCAAGCTCACTTACTTTAGCGAGGACCTGTCTCGCCACGTCATTGTCCAGGTCGCCCAGGCGCTAGAGTATCTCCATGAAGAGCAGGGCGTAGTTCATCGGTGAGAGACCCAAGAAGCGGCAGGAAGCAACGACACGAAGTGACTAACGAAAACATAGAGACATTAAGCCAGAGAACATTCTCTTTTACCCAATACCAAAGGTGCCCTCGAAGCATCCAAAGCCCAGACAGGCCGGCGACGAGGACAAGGCCGACGAGGGCGAGTTCATTCCCGGCGTGGGCGCTGGCGGCATTGGCAAGATCAAGATTGCCGACTTTGGCCTGTCCAAGGTGGTGTGGGAAACCAAGACGACAACGCCCTGCGGCACGGTGGGCTACACGGCGCCCGAGATTGTCAAGGACGAGCGGTATTCCAAGTCGGTGGACATGTGGGCGCTCGGCTGTGTGCTCTATACGCTGCTGTGCGGCTTCCCACCGTTTTACGACGAGAGCATTGAAGTGCTCACGGAAAAGGTGGCCAAGGGGTACTACACGTTTCTGTCGCCCTGGTGGGACGATATTTCGGACGCGGCCAAGGATTTGATTACGCACCTTTTGGACGTGGACCCGGAAGAGAGATACACCATCAAGGAGTTTATGAACCACGAATGGATACGGGCCGCCGAACAGTCGGACAGAAAGCCAACAGCAGCAGCCGCGCAGCAGGATGGCCAGCCACTTCGGCCGTTTGACGTGAACAGGCTGATTGACGGCGACCAGCGCCTCTCCGACTTCCGCTCGCCGGGCGCTGTCAACCTGCGCGAAGTGTTTGATGTGAGCTATGCCGTCCATCGGCAGGAAGAGGAAGGCAAGCACCGGAAGAATGTCGGTGTGCGTGCTAGCGGAGCCGGCGTGTCTCGATTGGCGGAGCTGAACGAAGAAGACGAAGAGGAGGAGGAGGAAGAAGATCAAGGGAGAAGAGCAAGGGGCCGAGCCCATGACGCGGCGCAAGGACGACAACACTATCAAGCTTCAGCCGCCGCCGGGGATGCGGCCATGGATGATTTGGAGACGGGCATGCAGTATACAAACCTGCGCGACACGGAGCGTGAACAGCAGCGCGGACGGTCAAGGGAACGCCACGGCCAGGCTGTGCCGGAAAAAGGATATGGACAACATTCGGCGACGATCACGGCAGCCGCAAGGCAACAAGTGCGAGACCACAACCGGCAAAAGGGCATTTTCGAGCTGAATCTCGACGGAGCCACTCTTCTCGGCCGGCGATACGCCAAACAGGCGGCCCGCGTAGCATAGGGGGGGAGAGGAAAAGGAGATGTTGGATATTCGTTTTTAAGGTCATATCACTATTAACGGAAGTTTTGTTACTACGCAAAGTTATGATAGAGCAGATTTGCGATTTTAGGAGCGCATAAAAAGAGCTTGTTTATCATGTTAAGATTAAACCGAAATAAAGACTTGAATTTCAGGGTCCTTTTTTCGTAGTATTCGATAACAGCGTTTAAATCCACTTGATCGACGTATGCTGAGACCAGTTGAAGCCAAGCCTACGGATAATGGGCATTCGAGCTAAGACTACTTCCACCTTAAGGCCGCCAACGTCATTGCGAGCAACCACAAATTAATTAGCAAGTTGGACAAGTATATCACAAATAAAATGGCCATTGGGTTTGCAATTATAGGAGCGGGCATTTTTGCCGAGGCCGGTACGTCATGCAATCAGTAAATCCATGGCCGAAGCAATCGGCAAACTGACGCCAGCAGAGCATCTGCCGGCCATTGCCAGCTGTGAGCTGCTCGAGCTAAAGGCGGTGTACTCGCGGTCGCAGGCCTCTGCCGAGGCGCTGGCCTCCAAGGCCACAGACACTGGCAGCTCTTGTGCCCCCGTGGATGTGTACTTTGACGACCCGGCGACTCTGGGGCACTCGCTGGCCGACATGCTGGCCCGCGCCGATATCTCGGCCGTGTCGGTGTGCCTGCCCATCACGCTGCAGGCGCAGGCGATCCGGACGGCCCTGGCGGCTGGGAAGCATGTGCTGAGCGAAAAGCCAGTGGCCGAGTCGGTGGCGGTGGCCCGGAGTCTGCTGGACAGCTACGGACGGCTTCAGACGACGGCGGCGATGGCGAGGTCGACAGCGCCTCCCGTCTGGGCGGTGGCCGAGAACTACCGGTACCAGGAGTCGGTGGTTGCGGCTGCTGCCAAGGTCCGGGAGGTGGGCGGCACGCTGGTATCCTTTCAGCTGACGGCGTCGCGGCTGATACGGCCAGATTTCCGCTACCTCAAGACGGCCTGGCGCCGGACGCCGAGCCATCAGGGGGGCTTCTTGCTGGATGGCGGCGTCCACTACCTGGCAGCGCTGCGGGCGATGCTGGCGGCGGCGAACGGCGACGGCCAAGGCCAAAACGCCATTGTCCGGGTGGCCGCCGTGTCGGCGCAACTCCAGGAACGGCTGCCGCCCGTCGACACGCTCCGGGCCGTGGCCGTCACTCAGGGCGGGGCCAGCGGCCTGATCAACATGTCGTTTGGCACCGAGTTCGGGTCTGCCCTGGAGATTTCCGTCACCACCACCAACGGCTGCGTCACCTGGAAGCCGCGGAGCGTGACGGTGGTGCGGCGCGGTGGCAGCGGCGGCGATACGGCCTCGACAAACGACAGCCCCGTCACCGAGACGCTGGATCTCCAAGACTGCCCGGCACACCCTGCTGCCGCGGCCAATGGCGTCAAGGCCGAGTTTGCCTGCTTTGCCAAGAGCATTCAAGGTGTTGGCGGAAACGTTGTTGACGCCCGGCAGTCGCCCCAGGAGGCGCTGGAGGACTTGCTGCTGCTCGAGACGCTGCTCGAGTCTGGTGCCCAGGGGGGGGTCTTGCGGGCGGTGGCCTAACAGCGGGCCGATTCCGTTTCTTCGCTATGACCTCTACATGATGTGGTTGCACTCATTAATTCCTACGTCTTGTTGGTTTATTTGCGGTTTAATAAAGTACAATTTATTTACTTTTTTATTTATTTATCCTCTTCGATCTTGCTGTGCAACGACAACATGGCATTGCTGTCAAGACTCCCCTAGATTAATGCACGCTCCATTGCAATGTCACGGCGACTGATCCAGATCAAAAAGCACGCCATGTGAGGTGCGACGTCGGTATCGTCGCCATGATGAAAGCGCTGCTAAAGCTATCACGGCATACTGACACATGATTGGGCAGTGGTAGCTAGCTTAGCTCAGAGTTAGTGCACTTGCGTCGTAGGCTAGTTGTTGGCACCTGTCTAATAAGGACAAGACCGGTAGGCACCACCGCCGGCTTATCTTGCCCGATCGGTCGGCGTCCTATTTCAACACAAAACGCCGGCCATGACGGGTCTTTGCCCTCTGCTTTTTCCTTTTCCAGTTTCTACGCAGCAGACATTTGCATCGCGGCAGCCAAGATGGACGCAAAGGACACCCAGCTCCCGCCATATGCGCCGGTGATGGACGAGCCAGCTCTTCTGCCTCGCTGGATGGGCCCAAACCGTCGCCACGGCCTCCGTCGACACCGTCGAGTCTTTCGCCTGACCTTTTTGGCCTGCATCCTCTTTATTACCTTTTCCCAGTGGCGGCAGCTGTCGCCCCGATCCAGCCCGGGAGGCTCCAGCAGTCTGTCGCTCGACAAGCTGCACAACGACCTGGCCACATGCGCGGCCCTGCGTGCCGAACCCCAGGACGCCCCCGGTCTTGGCCGGACCAAGAATGCCCGGTTTGTGGACGGGAAGCCGCCCGTGCTGATCCGCAATGCGACTGTCTGGATTGGCGAGCCGGTGGCGGGCACGTCGGCCGAAGACGCGCGCGCGGGCAAGGGCTTTGAATGGGTCGCCAGTGACGTCTACCTGGAGAACGGCCTGATCCAACGCGTCGAGCCTTTGATCGACCTGGCTTCGGTCTCGGCCTCGACCATTGTCTGGGATGCTCGCGGGCGCCTGTTGACGGCCGGCCTCGTCGACATGCACAGCCATGCGGGTGTTTCGCCGCTGCCCGAGCTGGCCAACAACGACGACACCAACGAGCTCTCGTCTGATATCACGCCCTATGTACGCTCGATTGACGGCATCAAGCCGCTCGATCACCAGATCCAGGTCATCAAGTCGGGCGGCGTGACCACGTCGCTAATTCTCCCCGGATCGGGCAACAACATTGGCGGCGAGGCCTATGCAATCAAGCACGCCGTCGGTCCCAAGGACGGACGTCCCGAGATTAGCATCGACGACCTGATTGCCGCCCCCGATGCCAGAGATTTGCGCTACATCAAGATGGCCTGCGGCGAGAACGCCAAGCGCCTCTATGGCATAGCCGGCAAGCAGGGGCCGTACAGTCGCCTCGGCGAGAGCTGGGAGTTCCGCCATGCCTTTGAGCAGGCAGAGGCGCTGATGCAGGCCCAGGACGACTGGTGTGCCCTAGCCGAGACAGCGGCCGGCAACGATGCCCGGCTCCAGCAGACCGTGTCGTCCTACCTTCCGCGGGATCTAGAGTGGGAAACGCTGGCGGCCGTGCTTCGCGGCCAAGTCCGTGTCAACACCCACTGCTACACCATTCCCGACCTCGAGGCCTTTGTGGACCACACCAACGAGTTCAAGTTCCCAGTCTGGGCCTTTCACCACGCCCACGAGACCTACCTCGTGCCCGAACTGCTGAAGCGAGTATGGGGCGTCGAAAAATACGGCCCGCCTGCTTCCGCCATGTTCGCCGATAACATGTTTTACAAGGACGAGTCGTATCTGGGTTCCGAATTTGCCGGCAAGGTCCTGTGGGAGCACGGCCTGACACCCATTTACGTTAGCGACAACCCGGTCCTCAACGCCCAGCATGTTCTCTTTGAAGCGGCCAAGGCCCATCACTTTGGCCTGCCCTACCACGCCGCTCTGGCGGCCGTGACGACGGCCCCGGCCGAACGTATGGGCCTCGGCAACCGCCTCGGCCGCGTCAAGCCCGGCTTTGACGCCGACATTGTCGTCTGGGACAGTGACCCGCTCAGCGTCGGAGCCACCCCGGTTCAAGTTTGGATCGACGGGTACAGCCAGTTTGACAATCCCGTGGAGCTGGAGAAACCCTTTGCGGCGCCCATCAAGACGAAGCCCTACGAGGCAGCAACCGCGACAGGTGCCGAACTAGTCCCAGAACAAGTTATCGAGGACGTTATTTTCACCGGCGTCACCCATCTTCTCATGCCTGGATCCGACGTGGCTTCGGCCATGCAGGGTGGCCTGCCGAATCCGGTCAACGTGGTGGTGTCCCAGGGCCTGATTACCTGCGTTGGTGCCTGCCAGGCCGAGATCCAAAATGCAAAGAAAACCGAGTCCCGGAGCCGCATCATTGAGCTCGAAAACGGCTACATCACGCCCGGCTTTACGGCCTTTGGCGCCCACCTTGGCCTCAACGAGATCGAGGCGGAAAAAGACACGGACAACGGCGCCAGCAACATCTTCAGCCGGGCCGTCGATGGCCTAGTCTTTGGCGGCAAGAAGCTCGCGACGGCGCACAAGTATGGTTTGACGCGCGCCATCTCTGCCCCACAACTGCACCATGGCTTCAGCCACTACGGAACGAGCGCCGGCTTCCTTACCGGCGCCCTGCACGGCCTCTCCGACAAGGCCATTTTTGCGGCTGATGCGGCCGTGCACTTTAGTCTTGGCTTGACCGGAAAGCAAGGCAGCACGCCGACCTTGTCCTCGGGCGTGGGAGCACTGCGCAGCAAGCTGCTCAAGGCCCTTTTGGCCACGGACACGTCCGACACGGAAGACGCCTACACCGAAGAAGCCTTTCTCGGCAAGGTCGTCGCGGGCCAACTTCCGCTGGCCATTACGGCCCACAGCGCCGACAGCATTGCCGCCGTCCTCAAGGTCAAGGCGGAAGTGGAGGCAGCTGCCGCGGTCAAGACGGGGCTTTCAAAGGCACCGGAAATCCGCCTGGTGATTCTGGGCGGCGCCGAGTCGTACCTGGTGGCCAAGGAGCTGGCGGCCGCCCATGTGGGCGTTGTGCTGGCTCCGCTGCAATCGTACGCAACGAGCTGGGAGCAGCGGCGGGCGCTGACGGGCGCGCCCCTGACCAACGGCACAGCCGTCGACATTCTGCTCGACGCCGGCGTGACCGTCGCCCTGGGACTCGAGGAGGACTGGCTGATCCGCGACATGCCGTTGCTGGCTGGCATTGCGTACAAGAACGGCGGCGGCCGGCTGACGGAAAAGTCTGCGATTGATCTGGTCTCGACCAATGTGTACAAATTGCTGGGCCTCAAGAGCGCAGAGACGCCCCTGCAGCAGCAAGACCATTTTGTTGTCTTTGAAGGAAGCCCGCTCGAGATTGGCTCCAAAATCAAGGCCGTTGCGGGGGGGGTAGGGCACTTGACAGTCATGTCTTCCTAGGGCGGACGCTTCTTTGAAGCCTCGCGCAAATTAGATACATGTATGCATATATCCGATTAGCCTATAAAGCTGCATAACTGCATAGTCATCAAGACCCATTTATTTCGCCCAGCATGTTTTCGTACTGATTATTATTTATCTTTGCTAAACTTATCATCACAACCCCCAGCCCACGCCTAGCCGGATCGCAACCAGGCGTTGTATCATAGTCGGACCGAGGCCGCCTTTTTCGCATTCTTCTCTTCAAGACCGCCTTTGGTTCTGCGCACTATACACGACCGCACGACTGCCTCTGCAAAAAGCCAACCGAAATACGCCGCCATGGGGAAGAAACGGCGCAACTATCCCAACCTGGAGGAGCTCATCAACCGGCCATGGTGTTATTACTGTATGTTGATGGATATTGTTTTTTTACTCTTGTGCAGCGATGACAAAACTAATACTGTGTGCAATACAGGCGAGCGAGACTTTGAGGACCTCAAGCTTCTCATTTCGCATCAGAAAGCCAAGCACTTCAAGTGCGACCGATGCGGCCGGAGGCTTAACACGGCAGGAGGTGTGTACTGTTGGAGGAGGGGCCGTAGCCAAACACTGCTAATCAATCGCCCTGCCAGGCCTCTCGGTGCACTTGAACCAAGTCCACAAGGAAACCCTGACGCTCGTCGAAAACGCCATTGACGGCCGCCAGGGCCTCGATGTTGAAATCTTTGGCATGGAGGGCATCCCCGAAGAGGCCCTCCATCGCCACCAGCAGCAGATTTTGCTCAACTACCAAAAGGGCCGCGCCGACCACCAGGCCGCCACCGGCAACCCCCCCCCCGGCGCCCCCGGCAGCCAGCGGCCGGCCAAGAAGATCAAGATGGAGACGCCCGAGGAGATCAAGCGCCGGCTCGCCGAGTACCGCGCGCAGGCAGGGTCGCGCAAAGCGGCCGCAGCGGCAGCGACGGCCACCACGGCCCATGCCAAGGGCCTGTACCCAGCGCCCCCCGGCGTCATTGGCGCGACAGGGCTGCCACAACGTCTGATGGCACCGTCGCACGATGCCGCAGCGTCTGCATCGACGCTGGACGATCTCGTGTCGGGAGCGGCCTTTGGCGGTGGCGACGGCGACGATATTGACAAGATGATTCGCATGGCCGAGGCAGGCATCCGGCCGGGCCCCCCCCCGGCTGCGCCGCCGGCCGAGAAAGCGACGGAAAAGGGCAAGAAGGAAAAGTCGATGCGCATGGTGTACGGCGACAGCGAGTTCAGCATAGAGGAGAAGATGGCGCGCATGGCAAGATTCGCCGTCACCGTGTAGCCCGTGGATGGAGCAGGGCTAGTTTTATTTCTTTTATATTGTTCATCTCGGGTCTTTTTTGAAGCATTTCATTCTGTAATACTATGTTTTTTATGCAGCCCAGGATAAAACAAAACAATGAACCGGCACCGGCACTGCAAGCGACAGTTTTTATCCTTTGAGCACATTTTCCATTACATCCTTGAAAGAGTCAAGCAAAAGATGGCCTCTAGCGACGTCGTAGCTGATCTGTATTTTGCGTGACCATATATTATGGCGTAGAAAGGGGCGAAGCGTGCTGTATCGCAATGACAGTCAGAGCACCGCCGGCTGTAGGTTACAAAACAGCAATGGCAGGTCGTTGCAGAGCAGGGCAGAATGTAGAATGTGGAAAAAGTGTCTTGTTTCCTGACTCCCCTTCCAAATCGGGAGTGGCGATGTGCTTAAATGCTTGGTCCCATCTCCGTGCATGTGCCTCACCACGAGCGCATGGAGTCGTCGACATAGAAAAACAGAAAAATGCCGGTAGCGACGAATATGCATGGGTCTTGTGAAATCCAAGTGAGGGGAATGTCAAAGAGCTTGATGGCGTTCCTAAAGGTCTTCTGCCACAGTCGACCTGACTCTGGTAGGCCGTACAAGGCCTTTTTCAAACGCAATACGCAGTGACTGGGATCCTGTTGTTGAAAAGTCTTTCGGCCAGTAGTCGTTGTATAAAGATTAGTTCCTTGGTTGCAAAAGACAAGGCGAGAAGCTCTACCTTCGTTGTAGAGGTGGCCACTGTCTTTTGCTTTGTCGCCCTCCACCAAATCGGACATTTGAAAAGCTTGATTAACATTCCTTGTAAGTTTAAACGTTTGTCCTGGTCGTCTGCAAACGACGCGTCCAAGAAGAGCTCAAGCCCTTTAATAGGGTCATGGTAAAATAACAAGTATAAATGTTTGGTATGGAACAGATAAGAAAGGAGGTGTTGTAAGGCATTAATATGGCTTGGTCCTGGGTTAGACGCAAACCTGGCTAGGAAGCTGACAGTAAATGCAATGTCTGGTCCAGTGGTAATAGCCAGCCATAAAACCGTGCCAATGAACCTTTGAAAGTGTCGGAAGTTGGCTGCCACATTGCTTTTTTTGAAAAAGGTGGTGTATGGAAGTGGGATAGTTGCAGGGATGATATCGACTTTATGATTTTTTCGATGTATGCTTGTTGAGAGAGGTAGATTTTATCGTTGTGGGTTTGAATGCCAATGTTGAGAAACCAGTGCATTTTCTCACCCTCTGTGGTACGAAAGACCTGAGAAAGAGCTAGGGCCATTGCGCGTGACATGGGTCGGACAGAGTACGCCCTCGGTGTGTGATTCGGCCAGTATTGTTTCCCGTAGAGTCTGATCAGGAGATCAATCTGGCCTGGTGGTTTGATTCTCTAAACCACCATTCCATTGCTTATCGTAAGCCAGCAAGGTCTGGCTTCTTACACTCGATAACAAGGTAGTGTAGGCGTCAGTCAGTAGCTTTTCGTTGCGGGTAAGGGCTACCGCTAGAATCTCCCTTTTTCCGCGGCCTCCCGTTGGACCAGAACCGATTTTAACGATGCCATGCAACCAGCCGTGGCATCGTTCATGCTGTCCGGTTGAGACTGACAAAGAGGCTGCCCTTTCTGTCCAGACATCTTTCCTCGTCCCAATCAAAGGCCTTCTTTGGCACGTAAGAAAGGCCATTTCGGTGTTGGTATTAATCAGTTTCTCAGTCTAAGAATATGGTTATCCAGCTGAAAAGACAAAGACAGAGAAACGACTCCAGTCCCGGCAATTGACATCTTTGACTTTTCAGCTGGAGAAGCATATTCTTAAACTGAGAAACTGTTTCTTTTGCCCTAATTTCCCATGCAATATTGTCTCCGCCAGCCAACTCGGGGACAACGACATTTTCTGGGACCAAGAAACACCAGCTTTGCTATAAGATTATAAATAGTAAGTCAGGGTCGACGACAAGATTAGGGTGAGAGTAAGCTGTGTTTGGGTGAGAAGTGCAAATGTTCTGAAAATGGGGTGAGGGAGAATAGGGAGAATAGGGAGAATAGGGAGAAGAAAGAAACAAGGGAAGAACGACAAGAACAATTTTCGAGTTGAAGGAAAATCAACGCTAATGTCAGGGGCAAGCCTTGCAACGCTATGGCTATACAAGCTCCTCGCAGTGACTCCCTTTTCTCCCAAATATACGCCCAAGCTCTAACGTGCAACAATAGTAGGAGGCCTACGTGTATGATACTCAAAATCTAAAGTCGGTGTGAGTCGAAATTGAATCTCGAATATTTTTCTTTTTTCCACCCTTTCTCTCTCGGAAAGTTTCTCAACCACAATGGAGTTATTCCGCGATAATTTTACAGAAAAGAATTAGTACTGGTCGCCCGTGCCAGGAGCAGGTGGCCATAGACTAGAAGGCTGTGGTCGTCATTGAGCTGCGTAACTTGCTGTAGGCGAGAAAAGGCTTGGCTGGGGCTTTATTATTTCTTGTGCTACATTTGCGGTACGCCCTCGAAAGGCTCACGTTAGACCAGACTTTGACATGGCAGGCTAATGCTGCTGTCAGACAATAGAGCCGCAATGTATTGGCAGACGATGAAAAGTTGGGGGGGACGATAAGCCGGGCGTATAACCCTTCTTCCCGAAGTACTGCATCAACCGTGTTTTCGTAAAAGTGCAGCTCGTGAGCCGCTGTACTCTTATTTGTAGGATTTGAACTCTAAAAGGCGAATGCCTGTCCCGTCTTCCAAGAAACTGGAGTTTTGCAGCGTCCGAATGTGAGCAGGTACTACTTGTATGTCGACGCGCTTAGTCACGCCGTACATCGCTGTAAGGCTTTGTTTATCGGCTAAAAAACCACTTATCCGGTGCAAGTACCCCACCAGGGCCAGGCTAGACAGGGCTAACGCCCCGCCATTGGGCCGCTGCCCCTCGCCTGACAGCTGTTCCCGCAAAAGGCTTAGGGCCGTTGGGGAATTGCCCACAGCTTTTGCATTCCCCTGCTTTCTACGACAATGGCAAGCATGTGACAGTCTCTAACAGGCGTGGCTGCCCTTGTTTCATTGGTGTAGCTGCCCCGAGCTGCTCAACGAAAATAAAATAGAGGCGGACCGGCCGGACGGTAGCACACTTTTTCCGTGAGCGGACATCCGTCCTTCTCTCGGCCACCTTGCCTTGATTATCCATAAAGCACGGTAGCCCGCCTCTGAATCCCACACCTCTTTCTCCTGTTGTTGCGTCCATGGCCCGGCCTGAAAAGTTGCTTCCCTAGGCTCCTCGTGTCTCTCATTTGTTTTCCTTTCCATTCTGAGCCCAATCGATTCATCTCGACTGGGAAGTCTCCTTTTCTCCTCCTCATCCCACCCCTTCTCCTTTCTCTGCTCACTCGGACACAATGAGCTCTGTTGAGGAGGCGGCTGGACTCCGGCAGCGCCACGGAGGCGTGCCGGAACTGGAAGCCAAGACGTGCGAAGCTGGCCAGGCCGAGACGGACGAGGGCCAGTCCGAGACGGAGGCAGTCGACAAGCCTGGCAAGGCCAAGAAGAAGACGTATGGGCGCACGCCGGACGGCACAGGTGAGTGAATGGATTTGATTCTGGTCGGCGGAATTGATGATAAACGTACGAAATGCGGATGTGCACTCCTGGCTGACCTTCCAGTCTTTATTGTCCCCACCACCCACGACATGGTCTCGCAGCTGCTCGACCCGCGCCAGCCCAAGAACCTGTCTGACGTGGTGGTTCTGGCCATCTTGGCACTGCATATCCTGGCGGCCTACCTGCTGCCGGCTCGACTGAAGCGTCCCGTCTTCGCGGCCGTCTACATCTTTTGGCGGGCGTCGTACAATATTGGCATCGGCGAGCTGTTGACGGTGCAGTCCAAATACCGGCTGCTGGTTCAGTGGGCCAAGCGCTGGAAGCTATTTGAGAACCCGGCGACGGGCCAGAACCCGCGACCGTGGCTGTACCGACTGCTGAAGAACGAGCTCGAGGCCAAGATCCCCGAGGACTACGTCTTTGAGGACGCGCCCGTCGAGTACAACACCTGGCTGACCTTTCGGCGCGTCGTCGACCTGATTCTGATGTGCGACTTTGTGTCGTACTGCCTCTTTGCCGTGGTGTGTGCCAGCCGGCCCGACGGCGAGAGCACGGCCATGGCGGCGGCACGCTGGGCGGCGGGCCTGGCCCTGGTCGGCTTCAACCTATGGGTCAAGCTGGACGCACACCGCGTGGTCAAGGACTTTGCCTGGTACTGGGGCGACTTTTTCTACCTCATCGACCAGGAACTGACCTTTGACGGCGTCTTTGAGATGGCGCCGCACCCCATGTACTCCATCGGCTATGCCGGCTACTACGGCATCTCCATGATGGCCGCCAGCTACGACGTGCTCTTCATCTCCATCCTGGCCCACATGGCCCAGTTTGTCTTTTTGGCCGTGGTCGAGAACCCGCACATTGAAAAGACGTACAACCCGCCGCAGCCGCGCGTGCCGGGCACCAGTGCCAGTGCGGGCACGCCTTCCACGCCGACGTCGACGTCTCCCGACGGCCTCGCTGCCCTGCAGCAGGCGCTGCCGCAGCCAGAGGTCACGGCTGGCGCCGCGCTGGCCTCGCCCAAGGCCGTGCACGACCTATGGGGCCTGGCCAACATGGACCTGTTCCGTATCACGGACTACTCGGTCATCCTAATGTGCGCGTACCTGCTGGTCCTGACGCTGGTGACGCCGCGCACGCCGCTGTGGCAGGGCCTCTTTGTGGCGCATGCCGTGGCCTGGCGGCTCTGGTACTCGCTCGGCCTGGGCGTGATCCTGCGGCGGCAGTCGAGCGAGAAGATGTTCACGCGGCACTTTCTCAAGTTTGGCGAGAGCGCCGACGAGGCCTGGCGTCAGTGGAAAAACATGTACCACATTAGCATGACGCTCTGCCACGGCGCCTTCCTGGCCGCCTGCTGGAAAATGTACGCGGCGCCGGCCGACTGGCACTACGGCTGGGCCATGCTGAAGCACGTGCTGGGCTTCAGTCTGGTGGCGCTGCAGGTGTGGACGGCCGTCAGCATCCACGACGGGCTCGGCGAATTTGGCTGGTTCTATGGCGATTTCTTCTTTGACAGCACCGGCAAGCTGACCTACAAGTCCATTTACCGCTACCTCAACAACCCGGAGCGTATCATTGGCACCGCCGGCCTATGGGGCGCCGCCCTCATCACCTGGAGCCGCTCCATTTTTCTGCTGGCGCTGCTGAGCCAGCTGCTGACGCTGGCCTTTATCGAGGCCGTTGAGAAGCCGCACATGCAAAAGGTCTATGGCCGCAAGATGCGCGGCGAGGCCGGCCTGACCAAGTTTATCAAGCGCTCGCTGCCGCCGCCCGTCAAGGAGTGGCAGCAGAGCGTCGACCGCGTGCTGGACGAGACCCGCCACTTTGTCGAGGACTTTGTCGACACTGCGCGTCCCAAACTGGCCGCCGGCGTGTCGACCATTGTGCGCGACACCACGGCGCTCTTTAACAAGTACCCGGCACGCCTGACCATTACGCGTCTGGTGCCGGACCTGGCCGGCTTCGACCCCAAGCACTACCACCTGACGGTCGTGGCCGAGGGCGCTGCCACCGAGTCTGTCGAGGGCGCCAGCAAGACCATGGTGGTGCCCTACGGCGCGCCGATCCGCGTGCGCTGGACGGCGCCCGCACACCACCGCGCCAAGGACTGGGTGGGCCTGTACATGGTGACGGACAACAGCTCGCGCGAGGTGACCGAGGTGTCGTCGCTGGGCCGCTGGGTGCCGACGTGCCCGGGGGTGTACGACACGGCGATTGACCGGGGCATTCTGTCGTCGGACGTGCCGGTGAAGGAAGCGGGCCAAAAGACGGACGCCAAGACAGAGGCCAACAGCAGCGCCGACGAAGCCGCCCTGGTCAGCGGCGAAATGGTCTTTGACGGCGATCAGCTGTGGTGGAAGCAGGGCGTGTTCGAGTTCCGCTACCACCACGACGGCAACCACAACGTCATGGCCATTTCGCAGCCGTTTGAGGTGCGCATCGAGCGCTTTGACGAGACGGACCTGGGCGCAAGCAGCCCCGGCGCCGACGGGGGCGTGGGCGGCCCGAGCTACGAGCGCGCCGTCGAGCAGGCGCTGCTGCCGGTAGTGCAAAACTGTCTGGACCGCGACCCGGACATTGCGCCGGCGTCGGTCGACGACGTGCTGGGCGGCCATGTGGAGCGCGACTCCAAGTACGCGCGGCGCGTCGTCTACGCCATTCAGCACATGTTTGGCATTGAGTTTGCGCCGGCCGTGGTGCCGGCCGACGCGACGGTGCGCAAGCTGGCGTACCGCATCTGCAACGCCAAGAAAGTACTGGTGAGTGTCCTGTCCCGTTTTGCCTTTCATGTTTGGCACAGGTGCTAACCGGCTCCAGGCGCCATACAGTATGTCGCCATCACGGTAGCGCAAGTTTACGGTGAAGAATAGCGAGTTTTGTCTGGCATGAGGGTATCAAAAAAGGATAGTGTTTAAAATAAATATCAAAAACAAACTTTTTTGTAGAGACTACGCCATGAGAATGACAACCCGTGCATGCTTCATGTGCTTTCGCGCAGATAGATGGAGGGCCCAAGAAAGAAGCAGTCTATGCAAGCTATTTCGCGCAACAGAAAACAGTATATAATGGACAACAACACCAAAACGCCCGTGCCATGAATAGATGGAGTTTGACGACGGAAATGCAGCGAGTCTACCAGAAGATGACAGGCCAAAAAAAAAGAGGCAACCCAGAAGCCCAATGAGGCACAAAGAAAGCAAAGCCAAAACAAGGAAAAAACCAGGAAAAAACCAAGCATCAGTCGGCCCGCTCCCCCAAACGTTGAAAACTATGCATCAGTCGGTCCGCCCCCCCAAACGTTGCGGAACTCGTCCTCATCCAAGACGTAGCGCGGCGCCGTGTCTGCCTCGACTTCCACCTCGGCTTCTGACTCGGCAACCGTCGTGGCCGCTGCCTCGTCGCTCTGCTGCCACACCGCCTCATGCCGTGGCTGTTGCTGCGGCTGTTGCTGCTGTTTCTGGGGCTGCTCTCGAGGCTGCTGCGGCTGGTTCAATGTCACCTTTTTGCTCTTTTTGCTCTTCTTCTTGGCCACCACGACCGGAGCCATGGCCGGCTCAATGCTGCTGACAGCCGGCACCGGCAATGACGGCTCAAAGGCTGGCACTGCTCGGTACGTGGCCTGGTTGATGTGGCGCCAACGCTCTTCACGCGACGGAAAATTGGCCGCAATGACCGGGTACTGTTGGTTAGAGAGAAAAATTTCGAGTAAAAGGAAACCCAGGCGCAACAAACTCACATTCCAGTCTCCATATTCGAGCTGCCGCGCACTCGTGTACAGACGCTCCATGTCAGGGTCGAGCACGGGCTCTTCGTCCGCAGTACCAAACGGGGAGTGGGAAGAGCGGCGACTCGGCCCGGCCATGTCGTCCGTCGGCCTCCGGTCTCGCTGATTGCCCCCACCCAGCAGTGGCGTGTACGGGTCGGCGTCGTTGGCGGCGGCAGCGGCGGCAGCGCCGACATTGGCCCGATCCGGGACCCAGTACTTGCCCTGGCCGCCTCGTTCGTAACGCATGCCGGCCTGGATGCGGGCCATGCGCGAGCGCGACGACTTGTGGGCCATGACGGTCTTGTCGTTGGAGTCGAAATCGCGGTAGGCGTAGTTGTCGCCGCCGAAAAAAGTCAGTTTGGAGTCCTCAATCAGGTCGCGCACGCCAAAGGCGTCACGCAGCGCGTATTTGACCGGCATGCGCGCCGCCGAGATGCCATCCTCGGCAAAGTCGTGCCACGAAAAGGCGTACCAATGCGCCACGGCAAAGCCGGGCATCTCGATACAAATGAGCGCGTCCTGGATGGCGGCGGCGAGGTTGTCCGGCGTGTACCCCTCGACATTGTCGGGCAGGGCGCCGGCCCAGACGAGTAGCGAGAGGAAGAAACCCTGCCAGTACGAGGCAAAGATGATGGCCTTGACGCACAAAAACTTGGGCACCGGGCGAAACGGCTTGAGGTCATTGTTCATGCAGACCCAGAAGAGGGCGAGTGAGTAGAGGCTGATGGTGACGCTGAGGTTGTAGACGATGCCGCTCCAGAAATAGCCCGACTTGAGGCCAATGTAGCCCTCCTGGTACGTGCCAGTGGCCTTCATGATAATGGCAGCCAGGCCCAGCACGGGCTTCATCCAGGCATATTGCAAGATGCCGCGCTTTAAGGCCAGGAAGCTGTGGGGGTCGGAGATGTCGAGGGGCGGCAAAATGAGCTTCATCGGCCACGCGTGGTTGATCGGTTCGCGACCGTGCGTCATGATGATGAGCGAGCGCTCGCCACCGAGGTAGTTGATTAGCAGTTGAAAAAAGGTGTAGATCGTAAAGGCCTACACGTTAGTCAAGACCGCAGCCAGAAGAGAGAAGAAGGGAGGATAGAGCACCTCGTAAATGTCACGGATAGGATCCAGACATTGGGCAGCTATCAGCGACACCATGCTGGACCACGATGCGATCGAGTAGATGGGCACCCTGTCATTAGGATCTGACACCGAGAAAAAGATGAGAGAAAAGAGAGGAGAGAGGTGGGACGCAACGTACATCAACAAAATACGGACAACATAACGTTGAAGCAACGGTTTACGATAGTTTTTTCTGCAGGCGATCAGCACAACTTGCACCATGAGAAACACAAGAAAGCGTTCACCTACAGCTGCAGCCATATAGATCTATACAAAGTCAGTCTCTATCCGGAAAGAGAAGCGAAGATGAGGTTATATCAGCCTACACAATAGACATGAGCGTCGCCACCAGCGAGAAGACACCGGCCACGATAGTGGTGGCCTCGGTGAGCTTTTGGCCCGTTCCGCCCACCATGGCGCCAGCTTTTGTAGGAATCCGAGAAGGAAAATTCGATTGAACGTCGATATCGGGCAGAGTCGAGCTGAGGCGAGTCAAATCGGGTTGGGTTTGAGGTCGAGGCCGAGGCCGAGAAGCCCAAACCGGTCCAAGTCGCGACAAAAGTCGGAAAAAACAATAGGGCCCTTCAGCTCACATCCACGTAAGCCGACTGAGAAATTATCAGGAGCTCTGCGCGAGGCTGGGCCGCGTGCAAGGCAGCAAAAGAGCTCTGTGGAGGCGGCGATGACGACAAAAAGGGCGTTTGAGATAGTAAATACAGGTTGGCTGTTATTACTTGTTACTATTTAGCCCTGTGCGCTAGCGCGCCGGAAGCCCGATAAGCAGCAATCAGGCACGCATTCCTAGCTGGGCAGGCGCAGCGGAGCTAATCAGCTCGCGGCTTCCTTTCACGCGATCTTCACTGGCACTCGGCGCATCGAATCCATATTGGAGCTTTGAGCATCGCCATCAACATCTCGAACCTTTGCCGCGATTAATCTGATCGCCCACGACGAAGGCTTGATCGCTGGCGTATCGGCATTCTTGCTAGTCTTACAAACACCTGTCGTTACAGCCGACTAAGCAACGCCGCTCGTCTAAAGTACCCCTTTGGAACGACTGACCTCGACCGACAACCCCGTCAGCCTCGCCAGCCTCGACGATCCGAGTTCTCTCATCGCGCATCAGCCAGCCCTCGGACCTGCAAACTATGCTACGTATCTCTAGGTTATAGGGCGCGCGCCGAGGTGGCCTCTCGCAGAGTTTCTGGGACCCGGGCACATTGAGACCAGCAAGGGCCGCAGCCCATCGGCCAGGATGGAAATAGAGGCGAGATGGGCCAAGGGGGGCAACGATTTCCGGCTGTAGGCTCTTCCCACCATCCAGCCCGTCGTGCGCACTGACTGACGCTTTTGTAGCAATTTTGTGGGCTTTTTTATTCTCGCGTCTTTTCTGTAGGTGGTCTCTCCCGCCCGATTTTCTTTTGCGTTTTTCCTCCGTGCTGACAACCACAGAGCACTCTTCTTCCTCCTTTACTTCAACCGACTCATTGGCTCCGTGGTCTGTTGGGCGTTGCGCACGTATACCTGGCTCCAACACGATGTATATATCGACATCCAGGCCATCCAGATCTCCTTGCTAGGCGGCCGCATCTTCTTTGTCGGCTTTCGCTACCACGGAGTCAATGAGACAATCTTGATCCAGAACGGCCATATCACCTGGTCCTATTGGATACGGCGCGTTCGCCACATCAATCTGGGCCGACGCAAGGGCAGCAAGGACGTGATATGTTCCTGCGGTGGCAGTGGCGGCGACAGTGGGCGTGTAGGCGAAGGTGGCAAGGGCATTGGCGACGACACTATCCAGCACCAAGCCAAATGCCCGCTGCGGCTGCCCTGCCGGCTGAACATGGACGTCGCCGGCCTGGAGTGGTTTGTCTACAACCGCAGTGCTGCCTACGAAAGTATTTTGGCCGAACTATGTGGCGAGACGGAGGCCGAAGCCGAAGCCCATGGCAGCGAGCCGGGCGGATCTATCGCGGAGGGAGATGGAGCGCACGAGAAGCACGAAGAGCATCATAAGCTGCGGAAGAGACACACTGCCAGCCACACAGACGAGAAGCTCTCGGTGAGGCCGACGTCGTCATCGTTGGCAGGAGACCTTGACTCCAACACGGGCGAAAAGGTGGACAAGCTGGAGAAGGAACACAAGGCCGATCTGCCCGTTTTCCTTCAGCTGCTTCCGATCCAGTTTACCTGCGACAAGGCTGCGCTTGTCATGGGCAACGAGAACACATCGGCGCTTTTGACCATTAAGGCGCAGTCGCTCTCGGGCGAAATAGACGCTGCCCGAACACAAGCTCCTGACCCCTACCGGCAGATCTTCCGTATTCGCTTCCAGCAGCCCGTCGTCGAGATGCGGGACAATGACGATTTCCGCGAGGACCAGGTCAGCCGGGCCATGCGTGAGAAGCAGCTGGCCCAGGAATCGGAGCCGCAGCCGCCGCGCTCCTTCTTCCGCCACCAGCGCCGTCTCGCCTACAGCCATCTGCGCAACCTCGTGCCCTACTTTCGCAACTCTGTCGAGTCTTTTTCCACAGATAAGCAAAGTGGTCCTGCTGCCGGCACCACGGCGGCAGCGGCGGCTGCGGCTGCACAATTTCCGGGCGCCGGCCGCTGGCAGGGCCTCTCGCGGTACTTGGTTGGGCCGGACGGCGACGAGAAGACGAAATGGGACCTCACAGAGTACGCCATGTTGAACCCGATACTCGAGAGCCCACAGGCATCGCTGACCATGTACTGGGATGCGGTGGGTAAGGTCGGCGGCGGGCGGGGGGAAGGGCCTGAAGCCAAAAAATCTGCCCCGACCGGCCCTGAAAATGCCAGCGGCAACAATCCCCCCAACATCAACGGCGGCCCCCCTCCAGCCTGGGGTCTGGCTCTCTCCATCAAGGGCGGCTCTGTCAACTACGGCCCGTGGGCTGACCGGAGACGGGCTGAGCTGCAGCGCGTCTTCTTCCCCAGCCTCTGCAAGGACGCCGTGCCGGCGCCGAATCTTCCGCCCGGCGCCGACCGAGTGCCGACACAATTCCGGCTCTACGTTGAGCTCGACGACGAGGTCACTTTGCGAGTTCCCGTGCGCGAGTCCTCCAAGAACTGGCGCTACAAGGGCACCGACACCGGTACCCATTTCCGAGCGGCCCCCGACAAGAAACGCACCCGCTCGCGATTTAAGAAATCCGAGCCGCCCGCCGCTGCCCCCGGCCAACGCCCCTATGGCTGGCTCGACATCAAGATCGCCGCCAACGCCACCGTCACCTACGCCATGGACATGGTAGCAGGACCCACGGGCTTTTCCTCCGGCCTGGACCTCGACCTGCCGCGGGTCGAGATCTCCAGTAGCGTCAACCAGCAGGTGCTCTGGCGCTCTGGCGCTCAACGCATCTCCTGTGACTTGTCCAGTCCACTCGGCTGGAATGCCTTGCGCCAGTGGCAGTTCCGTATCGCCAGCAACGATTTGCAGCTTTTCTTGCTGCGCGACCACGTCTTCTTGCTGACCGATCTCATCGACGACTGGGCCAGTGGCCCTCCTCCCGAGTACGTCGACTTTACCCCCTTCCGCTACCATATCAGCCTCAGCCTCGCCAACGTCCGCATCTATCTCAATGTCAACGACGCCAACATTATCAACAACCCGACCAGCTTCGATGACAACGCCTTTATCGTCATTGCCAGCCCGCTCCTCGACGCCGCTGTCGACATCCCACTCGACCGCTTCCGGCCTCCCAGCAACGCCGTTTCCTTCACCTTGCGCTCCTCCGACGCTTCCGTCCAGCTGCACATGCCGCCCTGGAATACACATTCTACCTTTGTGCGCAGCAAGGACATGGGCCGCCTTCAGGACCTCGCCGTTGATGGCAAGTACCACTACAACGCCACCACCGCCATCACCAACACGGATACGCTGGTGCTCAGTCTCACTGCCCGCCAGCCTGTTGTCAGCCTCCACGGCTTTGTCCTGCGCTTCTTTCTCAAGCTCAAGGACAACTACTTTGGCGACGACGTCCACTTCAAGACCCTGGAGGAGTACCAGGAAAACCTGCGTCTTCGGGAATCCGATCCCGATGCTGAGCGTGCCGACCGCCCTCCACGGAAGCTCTCCAACGACATGGACGTCATTCTCAATGTTCGTATCGACGATGTCCTAGTCTTGCTTCCCGCCAATGTCTACTCGGCCGATCGCCACATCCGTCTGACGTCTCCTTGCATCGACATTGACCTGCGTTTCACCAACTACTACATGGACCTGGACGTGGTCTTGGGTCCGTTAAGCGTGGCCCTAGGAGAGGACAGCCCGGGAAACTTGGGAAAGCTGGATGGTGCCGCACTGTCTCCCCAGCTCTTTATCGATGGCATCAACATTTACGGCAATCGCCTCTTTGGTCTGCCGCCCACCGAGCCCACCTATCTGTGCAATTGGGACCTGTCCGTTGGTGCCGTCACCGGCGAATGCAGTGCCGAGTTTCTCACCACCCTGGCCAGTGCCGGCAAAGCCTTTAGCTTTACTTTTGACGACGAGGAGAATGCCCTGGTGCCATACTCGTCCGTGGTCATGTACGACGTGACCTTTCTGCGGGTCAGCCTTCAGTCTGTCCACCTGTGGCTGCACGTCGACGACGCTGCTTTTCTCCTCTCGCTCAAGCAGGGTGTCCATGTCAACGTCAACGACTGGGCTCGATCGCACTACTCACGTCGTGCCGACATCTCCATCCCCGACTTCCAGCTTTCCTGTGTTAATGTAGAATCCGCCATGCGCCACAAGTCGCGGCCTCACACTGCCGTCGAGACCGACGCTGTCCTCCGCACCGGCCTCAGCATCGCCATCATTGGCCGCAAGTTTGACTTTTCCAACCAGCGTCGCCTGCAGCAAGAGCTCATCCGCCGCGAAGACCAGCGAACCCTCCGTGCCCAGTTTTTGCTCGTTCCGGGCGTGCTGCCAGACACCACTCCCGCATTTGTCCCGGAGGCTGTCGACCCTCCTGCCCAGCCGGTGCCGCCTATGCCCTATCCCATCAGAACGGACAGCGTGGACCCGGACAGTTTTACCTTGTCCTCGACGGCAGGGGTATCGATGGCGACGTCCAAGACAGCGTCTATTCGCTCGAGAGCGTCGAAAAGATCGCTTGACCGAAAGAGCTCCTTTCTTTCGCTGTCTAGCCTAGCCAGCCAGCAAAGTGTCGTGCGCCAGCCCAGCTCTGTCTCCCATGCTCCCTCCAATGCTAGCTCGAGACTGCCGCCATCTTATGGAGGGCTCCAGCCATTGACACCAGTGGACCTTTTGCGCACGGCCGCCGTCGGTGTACACCATCGGCGCAACATTTCGTCTTCCACTCGTTACTCCGGCTTCTACAGCATGTTTGGGGAGCCCATGTCCGCCGAGAACGGGAGCGGAGCTGCGGCCCGAGACTATGGTCATGGCCATCATTGCACACGGGCATTTTCCAGCCCCTACCTGACCCCATGCTTCCCATTTGAGCAGGTACAGCCTGACATTAGAGAGGCGGCCATGCCCAGTGTTGAAGAAGAGGAGGAGGATGTGGAAGAAGGCGATTCTGCGGGACGTGGAAGGCCGTCCACCGCCAGCACGGCTTCTGGCGATAGTCAGAGCCGGAGTCGGCGCCGGAGTTCGAGCCAGAGCAAGCAGCCCCTGGCAGAATTTGACTTGGAAGACATCGATCCCGAGGCCTTGGCCGAGGACAGAGTCTTCTCGAGTGTTCTGATCCGAATTCACAAAGGTGTGAGCGCCTTTCTGAACCCTACGTCTGCCAAGCACATTGCCAATCTCCTCTCGGCCCTACAGCCGCGAAATCCAGAAGACATTCTGGATACTATCCAGATGGGGGCCATGGACGATATTCTCTGTGCCATGCGCCATCAAGATATGAAAGGCAAGGTGTCGGATTTTGCTATTCAGATCCCAAGGGCCAATATTCGCTTTCTCAACTCGGCCGGCTTCAACCGTGACAGCCCACGGCCACAGCATGAACAGGACCAGTACGATGTCTCTGTATCCCAGGTCACCTTCATGTCCCGCAGCAAAACGACGTGGAAAGACCTTTTTGTCCCGGAAGAGACGCAAACCCAGACGTCGTTCCAGGTCAGGCTGCGCTCCGTCAAGCTCTCGGCCTCGGAACGCCTCACGGATATTTCCGGACCACAAGTGGCCTTTACGGCAGCCATCCGCGACGTGCTGGTGTCTCTGGGCACCAAAGACATTACCTATCTGGACGCCGACATTGGCACCATTGAGGGCCAAGTGCGGTCTGAAAAAATTGAATACATTGCTGCGCTCATGCACCGCACCGGCGTCTTGGTCGATGCTTTGACCGACGCCTTTGCCGTGCCGCTGTCCTACAGCGACCGCGTGCGTCCCATGCTGGCATATCGCTTGGTCGGCGCCGGAAAAGGCATAACGGATCCCAGCTTCCTTGTGCGGCCCTCGGCTGTCTTGCGGTCCGTTCATCGCCATCTGCGCACCTTTGACTCGTGGAAGCTGGCCATGCACTTTCGTCAGATCTGGTCGCTAATGAAGCCGCGCGCGCGAGAGGAGCTGGTCTCGGAATGCCTACAAAGCCTTGAGCCCAACAATGGGCCCGAGCCGTCTTCTGATTTCGGCCCAGCGTCTCCTATTGTGTCCACACCCAGCCGTGAAAGGATCACGCAAACGGTTCTCGCCAGCCTGGATCGATGGCGCGGCTGGGATCTGGACGATATTCGGAGCGCACTCTTCCTGCTGCGACTGCTGGGCGATTTGAAAAAGGTGCCCATGTCGACATCAAGGTCAACGGCGGCAACGACGGCGACGACGGAACCGGCCCAAACGGTAACAGCGACTAGCAAAAGACCCATGCCCTTCATGGCCGTGGTTCAGGTCAGCCAGTTGCGCATGGTGCTAGACCCGGAGCTGAATCAGAACGAGGCCAGCTATGCCAATCTCACGGTGCGCTTTGAGAGTAGCGTCCAGGGCATAGCGCCAAGTGTGCAGTCCATGGCTGTCCTCAACATTTACTGCGGAGAGGCTGCTGTCCGGCTCAACTGGGAGCTCTGCGAGCTGGCCGACGATGTTTTGAGAACGTACCAAAAACGTCTGGAGCGAAAGGCAGCGGCTGCCAAGCAGGGCAAAGCCAGTGGTGGCGGCAGCAAAGCCATACGAAAAAGTCCGAGCAAAGTCGGCAAATCAAAAGCTGCTACGGCTTCTGCCAACTCTCTCGAAAGCATATTTCATCTTGTTGTGGCTGTGGACCACGGATCAATCCTGGTGGATACTGTCAACCTCAACGTGCGCTGGGCCGGCGACGACATGAAATCCTCGCTTCTCCTACACAGCCGCCAAGGCACCACCACCGACACCAACTTCATTTTGGGCTGCCGTTCCATCTCGTCTCGGACCAAGAGCCACTCGGAGCTGCTGATGACGTTCAAGCTCGACAGGCCGAGCG
Organism: Graphilbum ipis-grandicollis; assembly: GCA_019925625.1. Taxonomy (NCBI): domain Eukaryota; kingdom Fungi; phylum Ascomycota; class Sordariomycetes; order Ophiostomatales; family Ophiostomataceae; genus Graphilbum; species Graphilbum ipis-grandicollis. The sequence continues at coordinate 1,079,976 of JADHKH010000004.1, forward strand.
TCTTTGCCTCTTACGCCATGCAATATGTCAATGCCCGCCCGGCGCATACGATCAGAGCCACGGCTAGTAGCCGCAGCTATTCGCTGGACGTGAAGCAGGACCCTCTATATCTCCTGGAGATTGTGGATTTGCTGGTCAAGGATGAAGCCGCCCAGCTGCTCCGGCTGAAGGAGCAGTTTCCTGTCGCAGGAGGAGAGAAGACAAGCGCGTTGGCCGCAAAGGACGAAAGTGGCAGCATCACCAGCCGACTCTCGGCCTACCGCTTCAACATTGCCCTCTTCTTGGACAACTACACGGTGACCATTCCGCTTCTACGTTCCTTGACGTACACCGTTTCCGGCGTGGTTGCGCGCGTCGCGGTGGCTGCCAACTTTGGCCGAGAAATCATCTTGGACTTTGATGTCAAGGACAATGCGCACGACATGAAGATTAGCGTCAACAATGTGCCCAACAGCATATCTCTCTTGCAGATTCCGCCCAACAATGGCCGTGTCACGCTGGAAATCGGCGAGCGAGAGCAGTCTGTGACAGTCTTTTCTTCGCTCGAGCTGGTCCAGCTTGATGCCTCGGCCGTGTACAGTCTCCTGTCGGCGCTGAACCGGCCGGAAATCTCCAACACCATTACCGAGATACAGCATCAGGTCAAGCTGATCAAGCGCAATCTGGCCGAAATCTTGGACGGCGATGCTTCTGCTGCGCCGCTTCCTGTGCCTGCTGCTCCCGTCACTACGGCTGATGGTGCACGCAAGCGAGCACTGGTGTACTCTGTGCACTCCACCTTTGCCGGCCTTGAGATTTTTGGCAACAGTCCGCTCAAGACAGACCCGGCGCCCCTGGCACACTTGTCGTTTTGTCTGGACAGCATCAAGCTGGAAGTGACCAACCGACTAGAAAACGGCGGGCCTGTCTTGGTGTATCCGGAGGTTCACATCCACCTCCGGCAGATTGCCTTTGACATTCTCAAGGGACCCAATGGCCACATGAGTTCCTGTGGCAGCCTGACCTTTGCGGCTCTCATCCGGGCCAGCTCCAAGTCGGCCGAGGACGGCAAGGATCAGCAAACGTTGGAATTCAAGAGCGACGCGTTTGATGTCAGTCTTTCGCCCGACACTGTGTCGACAGCAGTGGAGATTCTCGGCTACATGGGGAACAAGATAAAGGGTCTCGATACGTCAAGAGAGCTGGAGTATTTGCGGAAGCTGCGGCAGTCGAAGCCCCGCATCTTGATCAACGACTTGGAGCAGTCCGAGGACGAGGAAGCGCGGGAGTCTGATATCATTGACTCCTTCTTCTCGTCCATGGCGTACACCTTTGAGCTTCGCAATATCCAAGTCAACTGGCTCTGCGCGTCGACAACGATAACGCCGCCGCTCGGGGGATCTACTTTTCAAGGCAAGGAGGATTTCGTCTTCCTCCTGGAGCGGATGGAATTCAGCACGCGGACGACGGGTTCGGCACGGCTGACACTGGAGAATTTGCAGATGCAAATGGTGCCGCCCACGCAAGACAAGAAACTACGGTCGGCCAATTCTGCGCTTTTGCCGCAGCTCATTTTCAAGTTGGCGTACTTTTCGTCGGCCAAGTCGCGCCGGCTGGCCTTCCAGGCCGTGGGCAAGTCGCTTGACCTTCGACTCACATCGCAATTTATTTTGCCAGCGAGCCATTTGAAAGACTCCATTCAGCTGTCCATTAAGAACGTACAGGAGGTTTCTCGAAGCTGGTCACTAGCAGCGGCGCCGACGGCATCGCCACTGTCGCTGGTGCCAGCATCATCACCGTCGCCATCGCCATTATCCACGTCCTCGCCTCCGATCAAGGCTGGTGTGGGCAAAAAGCCCAAACTTGGCAGTAAGCGACTCGAGTCCTTTTTGGTCGACCTGGATTTCGGCGGCGCGGTGGTGCACATCCACGGCACCAAGTCCGGGTCCGCAACGGGCGGCACCAACACCAAAACTACGAGTGGTGGCACGGCCACGTCCCCACCACCCCAATCTACGGCGTATGGGTCAGCCGCCATGGGGAGCGGCTCGGGCGCAAGTGCAGGGGGCCGGTCGCAATACCGACGACCTGCGGCAGGCGGCAAGTATGGACAATTCAACACGGACGACCCGGGCAGCAGCACGGTTCTGCGATCGCCGGGCCTGGCGTGGAAGCTGCGCTATCGGGATACGGGAGACAGCGCGCGCGGCGACCCGTCGCTTTATGCCGAAGTCAAAATCAATGCGTCCAGCAATGTACTCTATCCCTCCGTCGTCCCGATTGTCATGGACATTACCGACAGCATACAAGATGTGGTTAGCCAGTCGCGAAAGTCGGCTAAGCAGCTCCCACCGACGGAGACCGAGGACAGCGAAGGAATGGCAAAGGCCAAGTCGGAGGAGAGCGGTCTTTTGTCAGCGGCCGGCTCGCGAGCCATTTTGGACCGGTTGAATCTGAACCTAGGCCTGCACATTTGCAAGCAGCAATTTTCACTGAGCTGTCAGCCCATTGCACGGGTTGCCGCGACCACGAGCTTTGAGGATGTGTACCTGACGGTGAACACGGTGCGGTCAGAGGAGCTGGGACCGTTTGTGGCCATGTCGGGCAACCTGCGGCGGCTGCACGCCTCTGTGCAGCACGTGTATTCGCGGGAGTCGACGGGCAGCTTCGAGGTGGACTCGATTGAGCTGTCGTGCATGAACAGCCGGCATGTGAGCGGCGTCAACGGGCTGTCGGCGCTGCTCCGGTTCAGCCCGATGAAGGTGGCCATTAATGCGCGGCAGCTGCAAGACTTTTTGCTCTTCCGGGAGATTTGGATGCCGCGGGAGATTCGCAAGGGCAACACGGTGTCGGTCAGCCAGGAGACAGCGGCGGCAACGGCAACGGCAGGAACGCCGACAACGGGGACAGCGATCACAGCGGCAACGGCAGCGACGCCAACGACAACCGGGACAGCCGTCACAGCGGCAACACTCAACCCCACTAGCAGCACGGCGCAACAGGTGCACCTTGTACAGCGATACCAGCAGGTGGCAGCGACGGCGGCGTTTCCGTGGACGGCGACGATTGCCATGGCGGAGCTCGAAATCAGCGTTGACCTGGGGCAGACGATTGGCAAGTCGGTGTTTGCCATTGAAGACTTTTGGGTGTCGTCCAAGAAGACGTCTGGGTGGGAGCAGAACCTGTGTCTTGGCTTCCGGCGCGTTGGGGTGCAGAGCAGCGGACGCATGAGCGGGTTTGTGGCCCTCGAAGATTTCAAGTTGCGAACGGTGATCCAGTGGCCGGCGCGTGAACAGGCCCTCAGCAAGACGCCGCTGGTGCAGGCGTCGATCAGTTTCCGGCAGCTGCGGATCAAAGCGTCGTTTGACTACCAGGCCTTTTTGGTGGCCGACGTGCGGTCGCTGGGCTTTCTAATGTACAATGTGCGACGCGGGGACGAATCTAGCTCGAGCGGCGGCAGCGGCGGCGGCGACCGGTTGGTGGCCTTTTTCGACGGCGAGGCCGTGCAGGTGTTTGGCACGACGACGACTGCAGCCCAGAGTGTGGCGCTATACCAGGCCTTTTTGCGACTGGTGCAGGAGCGGCGGACCAACTTTGAGACATCGCTGCGGGAGATTGAAAAGTTTATCAGCCGGCGGCCGTCGGCGAGCCAGGGGAGTGTCGGTGACGGCGGCGGCCGAAGCGACAGGAAAGAACGGAGAGACAGCAAAGACTCTCGTGCCGGCAGCGACATGGGCAGCAGCAGCAGGAGCAGCAGCAGCGGACTCAAGAGCAAATCACCCATTTCGCTGGACACGGAGGTGGTGGTGACGCTCAAGGTGCTCAACATGGGCGTGTTTCCGGGGACGTTTACGGACAACCAGGTGTTCAAGATGGAGGCCTTGAATGCACAGGCCCGGTTTGCAGCCAATTTCGAACGAGGACGCATCCACAGCAATCTCGGCCTGACACTGGGCCAGCTACGCATCGGGTTGGCCAACGTGCGGCACGTTCCGCAAAGTGCGCCGGTGGTGACGGCGTCCGCTGGGGCCGAAGCTGGAACGGCCGAAGGAGCGGCAACCACGGCGCCCGGAGAGGCACCAGAGGGGGCGGCAGCAGCAGGAGGGGCCGCCACAGCAGCAGCGACAGCGGCAACAACAACTTCCACGATGGCAAAAGCAACAGCATTGACCACGGGTGCCGGCTCGTCCAAGATCCCTGCAAGCACAGGTGCAGGACCGACCGGGCCATCAGGAGCAGCGGCACGGACGGCGGCCGCGCCCAAGTCAGCCAACGACTTATCGGTCGAGGACGTGGTGCTGAGCGCCACCGGTTCGCGGGGTGGCACAATTCTCAAAGTGCCGCAGGTGGAGGCCAGCATGCAGACGTGGCAGCAGCCGGACTCGCGCAAGATTGACTACATTTTCAAGTCGGCCTTTGAGGGCAAGGTCGAGGTCGGGTGGAACTACTCGCGCATCAGCTACATTCGGGACATGATGTCGAACCACTCGCGGGCGCTGGAGCAGACATGGGGCCGCGAGCTGCCGTTGCGGCGGGCTATTCGGGTGACGGGGGTGTCGGAAGAGAAGCAGCCACAGGGGAAGCCGGACAAGTCGGACAAGCCGAACAAGCAGCAGAAAATTACAGCCGAGGTGACGATGCCGCTGTCAAAGTACGAGTACCGGGCACTGGAGCCGGCGGTGATTGAGACGCCGCAGCTGCGGGACATGGGCGAAGCGACGCCGCCGCTCGAGTGGATAGGACTGCACCGGGACCGGCTGCCGAACCTGACGCACCAGATTGTGATTGTGGCACTGCTGGAGCTGGCGGGCGAGGTGGAGGATGCGTACTCGCGGATTCTAGGGTCGACGTGAGGCGAGGGTGGGTAGAAGGAGGATCGAGGAGAGGGAGAGAGGAGGAAGAGAAAAAAGAGGAGAGAGAGGGGGGAAAGAGAAGAAAGGGAGAGAGAAGAAAGAGGAGAGAGAGGAGAGAGAGGAGAGAGAGGAGAGAGGGGAGAGAAAGGAGAGAAAGAGGAGAGGAAAAGAAAGAAAGAAGAAAGAGGAGAGGAAAAGAAAGAAAGACGAAAGAGGGCAAGAGCAACAAAACAGAAAAGAAGCCTAAACGGAATGCATGTATCATAATGTCATCATACCGGCGTTTGTCGTTTACAGTAGTGGTATTTACACTGTCCTAGAGCCAATCCATTTCACGGAGTTTACTTGACTCACCGGCGTGGCCAGCGCCGACGGGAGTCATGTCCTATTGGAGCTCGCCGAAGCTTTTTGCCAGGGATGTCTTCGCCGGACGGTCCTCTCACGGCCTGGTCCTAGGTATGAAAAGTGGGCCCTGAGGGCTTGCATGCGAGATAACCCTGAGAAGCAACAGCGCCCAATCAGACCGAGCAGAGAGGATTTGGGCGCGGGGCCCAGTTTAAAACTTAGCTGCCCCTCCTTCCTTCCCGTGCCCCGCCTTGCTGCCACGGCCAGGTCTGCTGCCCATTTACAAGGCGTGTAGGCCTTGATGGCTTGCCCTGGAAGGGCGAACTCGCTGCTGCTCTCTACTCAAAGTTTCCTGTGAATCAGCGGCGACGGCGGCGGCAGAGGAAACTGCAAACGGCTCCCGGACACAGTAATCGTCTCTGCTTCCTTTTCTGCGTGCCATGGCTCGGTTTCCGGCTTGGATTACACATATAAAAAGACCCCTCCTAAGCCCCGCCTGCCGATAATGGAAGCATAAAAGTAGACAAATAAAAAACCTTTTGGCTATCAGAAAAGAAGAACAACACTGGCGATTAGGAGGATTAAAGCCCGAAGCAAGGTAGGGAGCTTCCAACCCCCCAAAGAGGTTAATGCCTTTTTTTACTCGTTGGCTCTTTTTTTGCCTTGGTGTTACCCCGCTAACAACATTAGCAGGAAAAAAAAAATAGCAAAATAGACGGTTGATCAATCGACCCAGAGGGGAAAGAAGGACCAAAGGAAAGGAAAAAAAAAACTTTCCCAGCCCAAACACCACACTAAACTCCTTTCTCTCTATTCTCTGGGTCCCTCCTCTACCTCCCCCTCCTCTTTTTTTTTTGTTAATCCTCCTCTTTTCCTCTCTCTTTTTTTTCTCCCCCCCTCCTCATCGTCGAATAGACGCAACTTTTTTATCAAGTGTTTTTCGTGTCGTGATCGCGACATCCACCGCCAAGATGGTCAAGTAAGTCTTTGTTTTTGTCAGAATTCATCTTGACGAATACTTTTCTTGCTCTGGAGGAGTTTTTATTTTCACTCGTTTTGCTCGTTTCAGTCCTTTTAGTCCTTTTCTCTCACTCTCCTTTGCCCACCACCTGGCCTTCATGTCTGGGCAGATTAAAAGACTAGAGAGTTGTTCATCTTGTCTTTTGTTATCGCAAGACCATGTTGAGCAGTGATCAAGTTGGGCAGAGAGTGATGAAAAGGGCGGTAAAATGGGCTGATTCCGAGACGAGCCATGATCTCATTTTTGCCAAATTTTCGAATTTTTACGCCCAAGCTAATCCCTCAGTTTCACCGTGGACGAGATCCGTCAGCTGATGGACAAACCCACCAATGTGCGGAACATGTCCGTCATTGCTCACGTCGACCACGGCAAGTCGACGCTGACCGACTCGCTGCTGGCCAAGGCCGGTATCATCTCCACGGGCAAGGCCGGCGATGCGCGCGCCACCGACACCCGCGCCGACGAGCAGGAGCGTGGCATCACCATCAAGTCGACGGCCATCTCCCTGTACGCCACGCTCGACGAAGAGGATGACGTCAAGGACGTTGTTGGCCAAAAGACGGACGGCAAGGACTTTTTGATCAACCTGATCGACTCGCCTGGTCACGTTGACTTCTCGTCCGAGGTCACGGCCGCTCTGCGTGTCACTGACGGTGCCCTGGTTGTCGTCGACACGGTCGAGGGTGTGTGTGTGCAGACGGAAACGGTGCTGCGCCAGGCTCTGGGCGAGCGCATCAAGCCCGTTGTCATTATCAACAAGGTCGACCGCGCCCTGCTCGAGCTGCAGGTGTCCAAGGAGGATCTGTACCAGTCCTTCTCGCGTACCATTGAGTCCGTCAACGTCATCATTTCCATGTACCTTGACGCGGCGCTGGGCGATGTCCAGGTCTACCCGTACAAGGGCACCGTTGCCTTTGGTTCCGGCCTGCACGGCTGGGCTTTCACCGTCCGCCAGTTTGCCACCCGCTACGCCAAGAAGTTTGGTGTTGATCGGAACAAGATGATGGAGCGTCTGTGGGTGAGTTTGGAAAAGAATGGGCTCCATGTTTCTCTTATCCGCTAACCACTCCAGGGCGACAACTACTTCAACCCTGCCACCAAGAAGTGGTCCAAGAACGGCACCCACAACGGCAAGCCGCTGGAGCGTGCCTTTAACCAGTTCATCCTGGACCCCATCTTCAAGATCTTTGCGGCTGTCATGAACTTCCGCAAGGAGGAGGTCACCACCCTGCTGCAGAAGCTGGACCTCAAGCTGAGCCCGGAGGACCGCGAGAAGGAGGGCAAGCAGCTGCTCAAGGCCGTCATGCGCACTTTCCTGCCTGCTGCCGACTCGCTGCTAGAGATGATGATTCTGCATCTGCCGTCGCCCGTCACTGCCCAGCGCTACCGCTGCGAGGCCCTGTACGAGGGTCCCCCTGATGACGAGGCCGCCATTGGTATCCGCGACTGTGACCCCAAGGGCCCGCTGATGCTGTACGTCTCCAAGATGGTGCCGACCAACGACAAGGGCCGCTTCTACGCCTTTGGCCGTGTCTTCTCCGGTACCGTCCGCTCCGGTCTGCGTGTCCGCATCCAGGGCCCCAACTACGTCCCGGGTAAGAAGGAGGACCTGGTCGTTAAGGCCATCCAGCGCACCGTGCTCATGATGGGCGGCAAGGTCGAGCCCATTGACGACATGCCGGCTGGCAACATTGTCGGTCTGGTCGGTATCGACCAGTTCCTGCTCAAGTCGGGTACCCTGACCACGTGCGAGACTGCCCACAACATGAAGGTCATGAAGTTCTCCGTGTCGCCTGTCGTGCGTCGCTCCGTCCAGGTCAAGAACGCCCAGGACCTGCCGAAGCTGGTTGAGGGTCTGAAGCGTCTGTCCAAGTCGGACCCCTGCGTGCTGACCATGACCTCGGAGACCGGCGAGCACATTGTTGCCGGTGCCGGTGAGCTGCATCTGGAGATTTGCCTTAAGGATCTCGAGGAGGACCACGCCGGTGTGCCCCTGATTATCTCGGACCCCGTTGTGCAATACCGCGAGACTGTCTCGGCCAAGTCGAGCATGACTGCTCTGTCCAAGTCGCCCAACAAGCACAACCGTCTGTACATGGTGGCTGAGCCTATGGACGAGGAGCTGTCCAAGGAGATCGAGGCCGGCAAGATCACGCCGCGCGACGACTTCAAGGCCCGTGGCCGTGTCCTGGCCGACCAGTTCGGCTGGGACGTCACCGACGCCCGCAAGATTTGGGCCTTTGGCCCCGATACCAACGGCGCCAACCTGTTGGTTGACCAGACCAAGGCTGTGCAGTACCTGCAGGAAATCAAGGACTCGGTCGTGTCCGGTTTCCAGTGGGCCACCCGCGAGGGTCCCGTGGCCGAGGAGCCGATGCGCTCGATCCGCTTCAACATTCTGGACGTCACCCTGCACGCCGACGCCATCCACCGTGGTGGTGGCCAGATCATTGCGACTGCTCGTCGTGTGCTGTACGCCTCGGCCCTGCTGGCCGAGCCGGCGCTGCTGGAGCCCATCTTTTTGGTGGAGATCCAGGTGCCCGAGTCCGCCATGGGCGGTGTGTACGGTGTCCTGACCCGCCGCAGAGGCCACGTCTTCAACGAGGAGCAGCGCCCGGGTACCCCTCTGTTCACCATCAAGGCCTACCTGCCCGTCATGGAGTCTTTTGGCTTCAACGGCGACCTGCGCCAGGCCACCTCGGGCCAGGCCTTCCCCCAGTCCGTCTTCGACCACTGGCAGATCCTGCCGGGCGGTTCGCCCCTCGACCCGACCAGCAAGGTCGGTGCGGTCGTCACCGAGATGCGCAAGCGCAAGGGTATCAAGGTCGAGGTTCCGGGCTACGAGAACGTGAGTCTTTTTTTGATACAAGTGTTGTTTTTCCTCTTGCCTTTGCTAACTCCCCCAGTACTACGACAAGCTGTAAGCGAGCTATCCGCCATCCCATTCGTGGTCCCTTTGGCTTTGTACTAGCACAGCGCGTCCTTCGTTCCGGCTATTCGGGCGACTGTGTGTGTGCTCGAGGATAAAATACCACGAGAAGCACATACGGACGCCCCATATAAGCCTCGACAAAAAGGCAAAATGACGTCTTCTTTTGCCTGGAGCGGCCGGACGGCCAGCAGGACAAGAAGATTATAAACGACCCGGACCATGAATTGCACCAAAAAAGGGGAGCGGGTTTGCTTTTGGGAAACCATGTTTTACAGCAGCAAGGAACGGAAGTAGCAGTAGCAGGAGCTCTCTATCAGGAGACGGAGTAGGAGTAGGGCAGAAGCTTTCAAGCTGCCGTTGCGAAGAATAGTATTGAATTTTTGAACTCGTTTTTTGGCTTGCAATAGAGACGTTTTGCTACTCTGCATTGTTCACGTGATAAGTTGTTTTAGTAGCGCCAGTCGCGCCCAGCCTTTCTAATTCACGTGATAAATTGATTGGGTTAGCGCCAGTCGCGCCCCAGCCTTTCTCCGTACTTTTTAAGAACTCCACTGCTGTATGTAATCCGCTCTCGCAGGAGCTTTTCTGTTGCTTTGTCGGCCATCTTATCCTTGTCGCGGTGTTCTTACTGGCAATCGCACAGCTGAGCCATATACCCACGCACGCGCCTACGAAGCCTCGTGGTGCTTTGTGCATGGCTGTCACGATGCTATTTCCCGAAGAAGACGCGCCGCAGCTCAAGGCATGGATTGTGAATCGGCTCGAGACACCGTGAGCAGGGTCTACTTTCATCTCGTCTGTACCGTGCGATGGACTGACTGATGTTGCAGATCCCGCAGCGACAGCGATGTGGATGCAGACGTGCTGGCTGACTATGTGCTGGCGCTGCTGCGGCACGGCGCCGACCCCGAAGACGTGCGCAAGGTGTGCAAGACGGAGCTCTACGACTTTCTCAAGGACGGTGAGTTTGCTGGGGAAACAAGAGGGCGACGAGCAGTGGCTAACCATTGGTCTAGAGGCCGCGCCGTTTGTCGAAGACGTTTTTACCGCCGTGACCTACCAGACATACCGACCGGGTGCAGCGCCGCCGCCCAAAACGACGACGGCCGCTCTGGCTTCGACAGCTCCTTTGCCCGAGCAGCCGCATGCACTAAACGGCTCTCGAAAACGCTCCTATCATGAATCGTCTCTGCCCAACAGCAGCAGCAACGGCGCGCTCTCGTCCGGCGGCGCAGCGCCCGCCTCCTTTGACGCGGGCCAAGGCGGAGGGGGTGGCCGCCATTACAAACAGGCGCGCCGTGGCGGCGGACCGGGCGCTCTCTCCACAGCAATACCGCCTCTGCCTACACTCGGCGCCGGCGTATATCCGGCCTATAGCGGCACACTGACGCTTCCCCCGGTACCGCCGCAGCCGCCGTCTTTGGACTCCATGGCGAGCGCCTTTGGCATGCCAATGGGGGCGGCCTACCCACGTGGAGGACCAGGCGGCGACGCGCCGCTTGCGAAACAAAGACGGCGGCGGCGCTGTCGCTATTTTGACCGACAAGGCTACTGCTCAAAGGCGGACTGCGGGTTTGAGCATGTGCCGCCAGAGGACGGCGCCATGGGCGGCGGTCTCCTACCTCCACCGCCTCCGCCACCGTTTCCGGCCGCGTTCCCGGCCATGATGTCGCCCGAGATGATACAGCAGCACCAGCAGATGCTCTTGCAACAGCAGCAGCAGATGATGCAGCAGATGCAACAGATGATGTCACCAGAGCAGTTCCAGCAGCAGCAGCAGCAGCAACAGAGACGGAAACGAAATCCCCACCACGGCCAGCGCTCGCACCTTTCGGCCGAGGGGCCGGCGGCGTACGACCCGGCGCGCACCACCATTGTAGTCGAGGGCATCCCGGCGGAGCACTTGAACGAGGCGGCAGTGCGGGCGTTTTTTGAGCCCTTTGGCGCCATTGTGAGCGTTGACGTGCAGCCGCGGCGGCGCCTGGCCGTGGTGCAGTACGAGACGTGGGCGGCAGCGCAGGCAGCGTACCAGTCGCCCAAGGTGATTTTTGACAACCGGTTCGTCAAGGTGTATTGGCGGCGGCCAGAGGAAAAGGAGGGGGCAGCTGGCGGGGGCGGCGGCAGCGGCGATGGCGACGGCGAGGGCGGCCTGTCCAAGAAGACCGACCAGGGCCATGGCGGCGAGGACGATACGCTTGATATGGAAGAGTTCCAGCGGCGGCAGGACGAGGCGCAAAAGCTGCACGAGGCCAAGATGCAGAAGAAGCTAGAGGTCGAGCAGCGGCGGCAGGAGCTGGAGCAGCGGCAGCGGGCGTTGCTGGCAAAGCAGCAGGAGGAGCGGCAGCGGCTGATTGCCAAGATGGCGGCGGTGGCGGCCCGCGTGGGAGAGTCTGGCATCAGCAGCAGCAGCAGCAGCAGCAGCGGCCATGTCAACGGCGAGGCCTCGGCGAATGGCGGCCACGGCAGCACGGCCAAGTCGGCGGCTGCCGCTGCGCAGACTGAGCGGATTCGTGCGCAGCTGGCCGCTCTCGAGGAGGAGGCCAAGCTGCTTGGCCTAGACCCGGACTCGATGGACGGCGGTGGCAGTCACGAGCAGGGCGAGGCGACGTCCTCGTCCTGGTCGGCGCGCGGCGGCGGCGGCGGCGGCCGTGGGTACTATCGAGGCGGCTACCGTGCACGGGGCGCCCCGGCAGGACGATTTGCGTCACGTGGCGGCGGTCGTGGCGGATCGTCAGACGGATCGAGCGGCGTGCACGCAGCCTATGCGGCCTACTCGCTGGACAATCGACCGCGGCGCGTGGCCGTGGTGGGCGTCGATTTCTCGGAGCCCGGACCCAGCGAGGCCCTGCGCCAGTACCTGCTGGGCGTGGGCGATTTCGAGGCCATTGACACGACGCCGGCCGCCACGACCATTACCTTTGCCGACCGGCGCGCGGCCGAGCGCTTCTTTTACGGGCTGCCCCCGGCCGCGGCGGCTAGCGGGACGTCGTCGGCCGCTGCGTCGGCTGCGGCCACCAAGAAAAGGATCCCCGGCGTCGACCTGCCCGTCGTGCTGGGTTGGGTGGCAGGGGCGCCGCCGGCCAAGGCCGGGTCCGTGCCGGGAGGGGGGGCAGTTGGCTCGGCTGGCGGGCGCGGGCCGAGCGCGAGCTTTTCCCACGAAGCGCAAGGCGATGCCTTTATGGCCGACGACGACGACGACAGAGGCCGTGGCGCGCAGAGGCGCAGAAACGGGCGACGAGCGACCGACGAGGAGGGCGAGGTGGATGACGAGGACGACGAAGAAGAGGGCGAGGTGATGGAGGACGACTACCGGCGGGCGCCGAAATCGGCCATGGACTTTGACGTGGCCGACGAGGGAGACTGGGACGGCATGTAATGGCAGAGGGGGGAGTAGTTGGGTGCAGACGAAAAGTGCAATTTTTTTAGTATATTTTTACCAGTTGGAAATCACACATGGCTGGCCTGCAGCGGACTGGTAATGGATAGTTTATTCATGCAAGCTATCCTGCGTCTTCGTCTTCTTCCATGGGGTATCGTTGAGATTACTTTTAGTGTTTTGCTTCTTCCACCGTCGTCTACCTCTTCTCGTCTTTTTTCGTCATTCGTTGACCCTTTTGGCAGGCGTCTCTTTCTTTCATGCATATATCCGACTCTGCATATCGCAGACATGCTCCATGCTCGCCCCCGTCGTCCGTTTTTGTTGAAAAACGTGTTTTTTGTATCCGTCCATGTAAAAAAGAAAAAAAAGAAAAACAAACCAATGAATTTTCAAAAAAAATAACCAAAGCGGCGCCGAGCAATGCCAACATCCCCGATCCGGAGAAAGACGTGTTAAAGAGGTCTTTCTGTATGTTGAAAAATGTAGAGAAAATAAAAATAAATAAAAATAAGAAAACAGGAAAACGACAGAGACCTCGTTCATTACTATAGTAGATTGGGGTGAGAGGGGGGGGCTCATGAGACCTGCCTTTAGACGGCTTCGCTTGGCTTCGTCTCTTTTGTCTCGGGCACCGCTTTGATCTCGCGGTCAATGTCGGACAGTGCCAAGCCGTCGAGAACCTCGAAAATGGTGCGTGGCTTGTGGAAGTCGTTGTTGACTGGGGGGTTAGCATTTCCATACAAGAATGAAGCCAAAAAGACTCACCAATGGTCACAAGGTGCCACTCGTTCATCATCTTGCTAATCAACGCGCGGCTCGGGCTGCCGGCATCGTAGCACTTGGCCCAGTCGTCGCCCAGTTGAAAGGCCTCGTCCTTCCAGGCCAAAAAGCTGATGCTCTCGACAATCGTCGGCTGCACAATCTCCTTCCCCGGAAACACGCCCCAGGTGACGGCGTTGGGCCCGTCGGCCGGCGCATTCGTGGCCAGCGGCCCGGCCCAGGTCACGGCGTGGTAGGTCAGGTGTGGGTGGGCGGCGACGCGGGCCAGCAACTTGGGGGCCAGCTCTGGCGGCACCAGCAGCTCCAGGTACGCCTTTTGGTAGACATAGCCGTTCGGCGGGCCCCAGCCGTGCACCGGGTCGGACGAGGGCGCGCTATCGACGGCCGGCTGGGAGTTGATCGTCAGCAGGCCACAACGATTGAGGCTGACCAAGTCCGCGCGGATCACGTCCGCCTCGCCCGTCAGGGGGGCATCGCTCCAGGGCAGCGAGTCCAGCTCGCCGTGCAGGTAGCGCACAAACAGGGCGGCCACGTCGGCAATCGAGCGGGGTTCCCCCCAGCGCTCGCGGATCTTGGCGCTCGATCCCGGCAGTCCCAGTCCGTAGGCCGTGCCGTTGCCAGGCTCGCCGAAAGCGGGCGAGCGCGAGTCACCCCAGCGCCCGTTGGGGAACTCGTCCCAGTCGGCCGTGCGCGCCACGTATGACTTGCCACGGTGTCGCCAGAAAATCGGCCGCACGTCCTCGTCGCGCCGCCCCAGCCCCAGCGACTTCTTCCAGGGCAGCTCCGGCCGCGGCCGGTCGGCCGACGGCAGCCAGCCGAGATCGTCCAGCACCATGCGTGTCGCCTGCGCCAAGTTCATGGTATAAAAATGCAGGTGGCGCACGTCGCCGTCGGCCAAGATGGCACGGCACAGCCCGGCCACCAGCGTTTTGCCAATCTCGCGCACCGCGTCGTCGTTGTTCTTCACCGGCTCTAACGCGGCCATCCACTCTGGTGGGATGAGACAGCCCATGTGCTTAACGCGGCGCATGAAGCTGGCGTACGTCGCGATCGGCATAATTCCCGGCAGCACCGGCACGCGGATTCCGTGTTCGCGCACGCGGCGCAGCCACCGCAAGAAGTTGTCGACGTCGTAGAACATCTGCGTCACAATAAATGACGCGCCCGCATCCACCTTTTCCTTGAGGTGGTCCAGCAGCTCGTCCTCGTCCTTGTTGTCGTCGCAGCCCTCAGGGTAGCCGGCCACGCCAATGTCAAAGTGGTCGCCGTACGTGCGCCGGATGTGTGCCACCAGATCCTTGGCGTAGCGAAAGCTGTTGTCGGCCGCCACCCAGGCCTCCTTCTCGCGAGGCGGGTCCCCGCGTAAAGCCAGGATGTTGGTGCAGCCGGCGCGATAGGCCCGCCGCAGCGCATCGTTGACGGCTGCCTCGCCCATGTCGGTGCAGGTTAGGTGCATGCACGTCTCCAGGCCAAAGTAGGTCTGGGCCTGCGCCACCATTTCCGCCGTCAGCTGTGCGTGTCGTCCGCCCGCGCCCCAGGTGATGTCGATGAACTTGGGGCCCAGCAGGTGCATTCGCTCCATGCGGTCGTACAGGTTTTGCACGCCTTGCGCCGTCTTCGGAGGGAAGTACTCGAAGGAAAAGGACGGCTTGCCGTTCCTCTCGGCCTCGGCCACCATGTCGCGGACATGCATTTTCTGACAGTTAGAACAAAGTGGTCGTGGACTGGGCAAGGAGAGAGTGTGAAAATAAAAGGGGAACAATGGAGAAAAAAGGGGGGGCGAAGCAGGTAGATGATGCAAAGCAAGAGGGTATTGGAGAAGAAGTGTTTACGAGTGATAGAGAAGAGATACAGCTGGGACAGAGGCAGAAGAAAAGAGCGGGCAAAGAAGGGGAGAAGAGAAAGGAGAGACAAGGACAGGGTGGAGAGCGGAGGAGACGATAGGAGAGGGGGATAGGAGAGGGGGATAGGAGAGGGGGATAGGAGAGGGGGATAGGGAGAAGGATAGGAGAGTGGGAAGTGTGCAGAAAGTAAACGCAAGGCAGCCCTGCCAGGAGATCGGGCAGCGAGCCGCAAGGGCCATTGTGAACAGGAGACAATCGCAGTCTGTGGCAGTGATGGCACAATCTTCAAAGTAAACAGCAAACTCACTTCAATTTGCGACAATTACCAGCTTCTTCCGTTGGTTCCTCGCCGCTGCTGCATTTCCTGACGTCAATTCGTCGCCTCGGTGTCGTCCGCTGTCGTCTGCAAGAAATGCGCGCTGCAAAGAATAGGCTGGTGTCGTGGGTGAATAGGTCTCGTCCGGTCAGTCGTGAGGCAAGAAAATGAAGCAATTGGTAGACTGGCCAAAAAAAAATCTGCTGGGGAGATGCTAACAGTTAGTTTGCCCCCGGTGCCTGCCCGCGCAGAGAGAAATGGAGGGGCAACGGCCACGCTAAGATCGCTGGCAGGGACGACCGAGATGTGGAGACGGCAAATGCTGTGGGGGCGGCCAGCGAGAATGAGTTGTGCCTACAGAATAAAGTTATGACGGCCTCTGCTTTGTATTTATATTATGTTTTAGATGCATCGGATCATGTAATACCCTCCTTTATGTCCAATTAGTCCCGTTCTATCCTCCTTTTTTATAATTTTCTCACTCCTTTTTCTCTCCCCTCATTCGGCAACTTCGTATTTGAATCTTCATTGTACCACATAAAGGATTTCTTCCCTGCCAGCTAACCACTTAGAAAACAGTCCCCTAGGAGGAGCAGTTCAATCCACCCGGCTGATTGACACAGCTTACCGAAATCAATTTCCCAGGTTGATTCTGCATAGCGATGTGGGGGTTTGGGCTAAAGTAAATGTGTCCGTGCTGGTGTATCCAACTTTAGATGATAATCCATCGTTCCTGAAACAACAATAATCCATTGGCACAACCACGCCTGCTATCCACTTTGAAAGCTATGAGTTGATCGTGCTGGTCCTTCGACTTGTACCCCATGGATTGTTTTGGAAAACCCGGCTTCGTTTCGAAAGAGTTCGAAGTGTTAATTCGGGAATTCGGGTTGGCCGAAAGACTGATTTGAAGTCACGTGGGCTCGTTATCTCGGTAAATAACCGGTAAAGTTCTTTTCAACGACAATAAACAAGACTAATAACCACGGTAAGTAACAAGATGATATTGAATGAAGTAATGACCTGGCTTAAGCACATGGATTATCCGTAGTTTGGACTGGGAATTTTGCCAGTAACAGTCTTGAAAACGTACCACAAAAGAGATCGTCGGCAGTTGAGACGAAAAGCGTACAAGCAGTCACAATTACGTGCCGATAAACTCGAAGATGAATGATGTAGCTGGGAAGCCGAAAAGTCATTGGTGCTTTTACAAAGTAACAAGTCCGGATCCCAGTCAAACTCCAGCTCTGGCTCATCCACACAACTAGTTTGGCAACTGTCCCATCTATAATCGTTGTTACTTCTGGTACCGAAATGCGGTTAAGGCTGGAGAAAATTGACTGTATTTTTTGAAATCATGCCGGTCGTCATGGTTTTTGAACATATACATATGGGTCTGTAAGATACTGATGATTCTCTTGACTAGAAAAGCAAATGCATACGGGAAATCTAGCCTTGGTGGTCCAAATCCTCTTGCTCCTGCTCCGTGAAGTCTTAGTCAGTGCTGCGGAGGTAGGACTGTGGGCCAGATGCGATGTAATTTTGCGTCACTGAGTAAGTGTAGATACCTCTGTGACCAATTCAAGCTCAGCCCGTCAGTTCTTGCCGAGTGCAATGCTTTACAAACTGCGGTAAGCCTTCCATCCTCGTGATAGTACTTGGACCTCTCTAATCAAGGCAAGCGTGATTACCATTTGGGCTACGCCAAGCGAAATCCTCAGACACCCAGATAGACCCAGTGGGATTACTTTTAAAAGTATAGGTATTGTTCGTAAATATTCTGGCTCGCGTTCAGGCTCTGTGCGAGTTAGTAGATTGATCGCAACATACAGATTGACCCTTTTGCTAGTCGAAAGCGATCACCACATTGATGGCCTCACTAGACCACAGCCTCCTGTGATCTTTTCCCATCCTAGCTTGTAACCGTTTAGCCTCCTGGCTGGCAACGACTGTGGGGCCCGTTATCAATAGCACAACTATAATTGCTCTCATCAGACAATTATCAAGACCCATTGTACTCTAGCAATGCAATACAGTTAACCTAATGGGGCAGTGTCGTTTATCTACCTGGGCAGTGTAGTACATAAAATTGCGTGGCCTTCACTGCCATTTTCAAGGTACTGCTCCCTCTCGTATAAAATGTGCAGTTTAGAGTCCGCTGTAATTAGTGGTGTGTTGAAGAAAGAAAAATACCTGCAAGGCGCAGTGGTACTTTGCGAAATTCGTACACTGCCCGAATAGATAAACGAGACTGCCCGATTAGGTTAAAGTTAGAGCCCTTTTTACTGGAATTTAACCTTAACTGAAACAAAGTGATAGTGGCACGGCTCGAGCATAAATAATGGGCGTCAGGTAAGTGGTGATACGTGCTTCAAGCCCAGAGAGCGCCCACCCCGGCGTTCATATGTACACTACATTCAGCCTTCAAGTAATACCAGGAGTCGGGGCCATGTGGAGGGGCACCAAGTCGGATTGAAAACT
This sequence comes from Graphilbum ipis-grandicollis, assembly GCA_019925625.1. Classification (NCBI taxonomy): domain Eukaryota; kingdom Fungi; phylum Ascomycota; class Sordariomycetes; order Ophiostomatales; family Ophiostomataceae; genus Graphilbum; species Graphilbum ipis-grandicollis. The sequence continues at coordinate 1,097,906 of JADHKH010000004.1, forward strand.
GCTTACACTTCAAAGGCTCTGCAGTAAGCTTGAGAGTGCTGCAACGGGGCGCAGCGAGAAAGGGGCTATTGCCGTTACAGCATAGTGTAGTAGTCTACGAGAGGATGAGCATACTGGGCTCGTCATGCATTCCCATCCTGCTAAAGCAAGAGTTACGGCTGAAGGCTTACTTTCCAGCAGGCAGTGGGTGCCAAATCCGAAGAGGGGGAAACCGTCAGATTCCCCTCCAAACCAAAGCAAAAAACAACGTGTTATATGTGAAAAAAAACAATAAAAGCTTGGCTTTTTTATTTACTACCGGCAAGCCAAAATCCGTTTCCTTTTTCTCAGACTGCCTCCGCTTCCATGGCTTCCCAGGTATATTTATCTTGGCAACTTTGTCTTGGTTAGGACTGCGTACTAACTTTGGCCAGCTGTATTCAGATGCCCCGGAGAGGGTCACGGAGTCCTACCTGGAAGTGGTATCGCATCGAGATGCCGCTACAACAGCTTATGCCTATGGAGCGCCGGTCGCTGCAGGCTATCCGTCCTATTCGACGCCGCCGGTGATGGCGGCCGTTAAGCCAGAGTACGGGCAGATACCCAACGAAAACGGAACCGGAAAGGGAGCCTCGAGCCCCTCCGGCGGCAAGCGGCTATTGCTCATCTTGGCCGGCATGATAGGTTTGCTGGCGGCCGCTGTCGTTGCCCTGGCCACAACTACGGGAATCGAGGCCAACCGGGCCAGTCGGGCCGAGACGTCACTAGCTGCGCTGCAAAAGTCGCTGAGCGCCACGGCAACTCCTACGACGTCTGGGACGGAGACAGGGACTATTACGACGTCTGGGACGGTGACAGGGACGACCACGTCGACCTCTTCCAGTAGCGAGCCGTCCGTATTCGACTCCATCGACAATAACTGTAGTTCCGACCCGGACGGTGTCAGCGGCACAAAGTACTCATCCTTTAAACGTAAGTCGGCCTGCCCTGTCTGCCATGCACTGTGTTTCTGCTGTGTGAATACGTTTTCTCGCCCTCTGCAAAAGCTCACCATTATTTTCATTTAGTCTTTGGCGACGTCACCTTTACCACCTACTGCAACAAGGATGCCGCCGGCACGCCGCTCATGTCGCTCTTTGTCGCCAACTTTGACAGGTGTATGGACGCCTGCTCTGCCTTTAGCTTGTTCGAACCGGATCTGGTCGGCACCAACAACAGCAAGACTGAGTGCGCTGCCGTCAGCTTCATCCCACTATGGACCGATATATCTTGGGCCGACAAAGGCACTGCCCCCGGAAACTGCTACCTAAAGCCTGGGCCGCAGACCGAGTCCAACCTGACGACGCCCAATATTGGCACTGAATGTCACGCCGCAGTTGTCGACTGAGATGTGGTCTGGCTGGCCTGTTCTCTGTTTTTTTCGTGCCTTTTGTTTCTGCTCTCTCAACTGCGAAATTGCCATCGGAGTAGGGTTTGTCATAATGGCATTGTTGTCGCAGACGCGATTCCTTTTATTTGCTTTCTTCCTCCTTTTGCTTTGATGCTGGCTTTTCCAGGCTCACCGACGTTCCAGTATCAAAATATACCAAACTTGTCATGCCACGGCCCTCGTGCCAAATACTTTCCGCTCCAAACACGAACCTTAATAACTGGTTATGTGCCTCCGCTTCACCACCGTGCGGGCTTGTCCTTATGACTCTGCTCTCTAGTCGACAGCCTTGCCGCGATGAGAGAGCGGTGTGCAGATGGTAGCACTACGCGAAACTCGCAAGAGCTAGCATGCTAGCTTTGGCATGGCTCGTACTTTGATATGTATTTAGTCCAATTCGCGCCTTGATCGGAACAGCAGAAAGCGCCTTCTGGAAGCCTCTCTAGAACCTTTTAGGCTGTTCTTCTTAAACCAGCCTCTCAAATGGCTGTCTTGGCAGTCGGCCCAAGGCTTCGGTGATGAGAGAAGTGTGGTCGTATCGCATTGCTTGAAAAGATATCGGAAGAGACCGGCCTTCCCCAGAATGGCCGCTTTATCTTTCCGCAATTTTGGCTTTCCCTTCCCCGGGTGTTTATATGTGGCGCTAGTTAATCAGTGCTAGAGAACTCTCACTTTTTACGTACAGGCGGCTCGCTAGAGTTTACACGTAGAGAAAACGATACTCGAGCAAGGCGACAGCGGCAGACACCGGCGGAAAAGTGGGGTTTGCGCGCCCTTCCTTTGACAACCTTTGTCGGCGGCCCCACCCTGCCTCAACCTCCGCGGTTTCCTCGCCATTGGCATCCCGACTAGGCAATGAGTCCGCCATTTTCTTTTGAATTCTTTCCTAGCAAGGGAAAGAGCAAAGCAGAAGCAGCATCCCCATAATTTACGACAAAAACTCAGTGGGAAAGCTCCTTCAATCGGAGTTGCTTGAATTCATACATAATAAGCTTTTCCCGGCTTCCCCCAGGGAACTTACCTCGTCTTTTCTCTAATCTTTCCTCCGTTTCCAATTGGTATCGGGATTTATAGATCCAAACTCATTCCTAAACTGGGGTTTTCTTCCGCTCCCATCGACACGACGTTTCTTTCCCATTTTGGAAGGAACACGTCGTGTACTATCCCCTTCCCTGGAGACAGTCACGCTTGCTCCTGCCGCAGTCCGATTCGTCGGCTTACGCCAAGGCCGCAGGTGTGCCTTCCATTACGGTCTCGAACATTACTGCCATATTTCTAGCTTGCCATTGCTGTCTTATTTTTTCTTGTTCTCTTCCATCTCTACGCCTTTGCCTCGACATGCCGACTATCATGGAGCATTCGGTCTTTCCTGAGGACGAAATGGACCAGTTTATAAACTGGGAACCTTCCATCTCGACCACGCCAGATGTGGCCGCTGCTGATATTAGCCATCAAGCCGATTTGAATGATTTGACGCTCCATGTGCCATTAGAAACTGGTTTCATCGACAGCAGCTTCCCAGGCAACATGATGTTCGAAAATGGCGCCGATGATGATCTGTCCTCTTGGGCTATCGAAAACTATACCCAGGCCAACACTTTTGCGGCTGCCGAAGACAACATTTGGACGGCAGAGACTGGCGAGGCGGTGTCGGCTCAGGCTGCACTAGACGTGGCCGGTCCAGGTTTCAACATCCGGGAAGCTAATCTGGACGACGTGGCAGTCAATGTGTCGTTGGGAGATAATCTGACCAACAACGCTTTCCGAGAAAACCTCATGTTCGAGAGCTCTGCCGCTGACGACCTCTCCTTTTGGGCTCTGGAACACTTTACCCAGACCAACACAACCAGCACTGATGCTGTCGCCGAAAACAACCTCGAGACAGCTGCGGATAGAGGAGCATCACCTACCTCGAGCGCTCCTCTTGGCAATCAGTTTTACGAGCCTGACATGTCATACGAGCCGTGCTATAACTGCAAAGAGGGCGGCTTCCAGTGTAAGAAGATCCGCGAGGGTAATTACAAGGGCTACTGCACAAGCTGTGTGGCCCGGAGACGTGAATGCAGCCTTGGCCTCTACCTCGGAGGTCCTGTGCCCACCGACACATCCTTCCCTCCAAACCCTTGGCCTACACTTGGAGACCATCCTTTACGCCTGCACGAGGAAGATGCTCTGGCGGCCACCGCTGGGTCTACTGCAGCTTCTGGCCTGGCTCATAGCGCGTCTGCTCCCGACTTTCAGCAGCTGTTCAGTCACGGCAGTCCCAAAGGGGGGGCTGCCATGCCGACGCTGCCTGCGCCCAAGTCAGGCCCCCGACTCTCGCGCGAGTCAGTGCGCATTTTGAAGAATTGGGTGTCCACCCACAGCCGCCATCCGTACCCGACCGAAGAGGAAAAGGAGTCGCTCCAGCGCTTGACTGGCCTCAACAAGACGCAGATCTCCAACTGGCTGGCCAATGCCCGGCGTCGTGGCAAGATCCCCACGACCCGTTCGACTTCACCGCATGTGCGCAGCAGCTATGCCGGCCTTGGCATGGAAGGTGGCATTGGTGCAGGGGCCATTGACATTCCCCAGCCGCGCCGGAGCGGCACACCGTCGCCTTTTGACCGCCGCCCTTTCCGGTCGGAAAATATCCTGCTGCAGCGTTGGGCTAACTCCCCGCCCGAAAATGAGCCGGCCTCCGTGACCGATATTGCCCGTGCTATCACATCGTCCTCCTCTATTGTGTCTTCTGGCCTGAACAGCCCCTTTAGCAGCCACCACTTTACCGACGACGGTTCCGGCCGCTCTCTGTTTAACGGCTCTTCCGCCAGCAGTGTTGGCACCTCCCATTCTAGCGGCGGCTCTTTTGCCTCGGCCTTTTCTCACGCTTCACGCGGCTCCTTTGCTTCGTCATTCGGCTCCCATGCCCGGGGCCGCCGCCGCCGTCGCCGCCGCCAGGAACAGGGAAGCTTTTCTTTTGAGGGCGAGTTTGACACCACCGGCAAGAAGCCTGGCCACCGAAAAAGTGCCAGTTATAGCGGCAGCAGCAAAGGGTTGGTCGGGCCAATTCCCTCCATGGATACACTTCGGGCATACCAATGCACTTTCTGCACGGAAACTTTCAAAACCAAGCACGACTGGCAGCGGCACGAAAAATCACTACATCTATCGCTTGAACGCTGGGTGTGTGCGCCGTCCGGGGCCGTCGCCGTCCACCCCGACACCAAGGTTGAGACCTGCGTTTTTTGCGGCCACCAAAATCCGGACGAAGCTCACCTGGAGACGCACAACTATGACGAGTGTCAGGAACGCTCTGTCGCGGACCGCACTTTTTACCGCAAAGACCACTTGCGCCAGCATCTCAAGCTGGTTCACAGTGTCAAGTTTGTTGACTGGGCCATGGACAAATGGAAGGTGGCTACGCCGGAGATCCGTTCCCGCTGCGGTTTCTGCGGTATTGTTATGGACACTTGGACGTTTCGAATCGATCATCTAGCTGAGCACTTCAAAACGGGTCAAACCATGGCTGACTGGAAAGGTGACTGGGGTTTCGAGGATCCCATTCTAAGCATCCTGGAGAACTCTATTCCACCGTACCTCATCCACGATCAACGGATCTCACCCTTGTCCTATACCACTCCGTTGGGGGCTGTGGGACCTCCTCAGAATCCCAGGATGGGAGGCTCTCTGTGATGAGTCAGACTGTGGAGTGAGTACGAGATTCTCTGAAGCGCAACAAACAAAGGCATAGAGTGTCAAGTGTGCGTCTAAACTAGGCAGTGATGTTAGAGGCGGCAGCACGGGGTTTTCTTATCGGGATCTAAAGCTCGGTAGCTTACAATGGGAGGGGATTCCATGGTCGTCTGTTATGTGGTTTTCCCTTGCAGCGAAAGTTCAGCCTGTACACAAACTCTGTTTTTTGTTACTTTTTCACTCTTCGGCATGGGCAGGTTTGAACCTTTAAATGTTTAAAGTTGGGGTTTGTCTTTCCCCTGATGTACGTCATTGGTCTAATCTCCATTCTAATATGTAGATTCTTTGAATTGCAGTAGAAAATGATGCCGGTTTACTCTTTCAGCTTTGGGTGTTGAAGCGACGCTTCTTTTCTTGAGCACGGCCCTCATCTGTGTTATATTTCTTGTCAAGTTGGTCTGTCTGTGGCCAAGTTATGGCTTTTTTAAAAAATGCTTTCCGGTCATTAACTTGTTTAAAGTGTGCCTCCAGTGTAATATTTCCAGTAGTAGCCCATTGTCGAACGGGCATCGAGTTGTTAGCTGCGCATTGTCCAAAGTGTTATCGCAAATGTTTAACTTTGGGTACAATGCGAGAAGAATAAAAAACCACGTGTGGCTTTCTCCCTAAAGGCGCAGTGTATTATCTATTTCACGAAGCAAACTGCAGGCATTTATACAAATGACATTTCCTGCTCTAACTAAAATTCTGTACTACTTTTTTATGTATTCCGTCTGAAATTTAACCTTCCTCCTGCTTTGATCTCTGAAAAACATGTACTGACTGATTAGGTATAAAAACCAGTGGTAGACTATTCTCGACTGCTTCGAACTGTTCTGTATGTCTGTAATGATGTACACCTGTACTTCCGTCTGCCCAGTGAAACTTGACTGAGACTGATCACTCGAAAGGCCATTCGAGATTGCCATTTAAATCAGTCCCCAGAAAAGATCGCTACCAACTTTTCGCTTAAATCTAAAACAGAAGCTCCGCTCCAATTTCTTGTCGTCCAAATACTGCTTGTCATGGTTGTCGGCACTCTCGTTGGACAGACGGTCCACCGACTCGGGCATGCTTTCCGGCGTGGCAGGGTTGTCGACCTTGTTTTGTGGTTGAAGCCGTACTTTCATCATCTTCTCCTGTAGACTCTATATCGTTGTTAGCATAATGTGTGGAGAAGCAACCTCCAAATATGTGGTTCCGTACATCTAGTTTCTTCATATTCGTCTAGAGTAACAACCATGTCAGTCAAATGCATCATAATCAGGATACCAAGAGAAGCCAAGTAGCAAAGAAGATGGACAAGAGCGAGAAGAACACTCACATCGAGTTTGTTGTCGATCTTGTTCAGCTGAATGAGTAGTTGCTAAAATTGTAAGCCTTGCAACTTCACTAGTTTTTGATTATCCTCCGAGAGTGCTTGATAGAATTGAAGCGTACCTTTTTTTTCTTTTGCAATCTCTTTAGGACGTGTTAGCTGGAGACAGAGTGATGAATACGTCGTGCTTCAGAAAAGGCCAACGTACCAAGATAGCGTGTGACGTAGTCTGCATTGCGACAGTTAGTGAAACGCAAGTTGCGATTGGATAGAATATCAAGAGAGTACGGGAAAAACTAACTTGAAGTTCCTATTTTACGTTAGTATATATCCATCAACAAAGAATCTGGACCAGGGTCGCTTACGCTTATGATCTGCTCCTTTGAGAGCTCACAAGAAGAGCCGGGGCCATTGGTGTCCACCTCCGAGGGCGGGAGCTGCAAGGGCAGAGAAGGCATTTTTTCCTGGCCATATCAGCTATGATCCAAGGCATCGACAAGGTCATGCAGAAATCTAACTTACTGATGACATTGTGCTTGAATTTCTTTGCGAATTCGTTGTCACGATGCGGAGAAATTAGTTGAAAAGAGTTTGGGGAAGCAAGTTGAAAAGCCATACTGGACCAGAAGGGACCTATATATAGCCATTCCGAGGGTCAGCGTTAGGGGAACTTTAAGAAAAAGAACCTTTTTGTTCCAATCAACCCCAGGGGCTCCCTGAAAGGCAATTCTATTATAGTTCCACTCTATTAGAGTTCGGACAATATTCCAGACTTTATAAGATGGCCACCACGTATTGCAAGTCGAGACTGAATCCGTGGTGAAGAGACTATTTGAGGCTACGTTTGAGAGAGAAAGGACTGGGTAGAAGTACATGGGTGTAAGCCACAAGAGTCAACCTAATCGGGCAGTGTCGCTTAACTATCCGGGCAGGGTAGTACTTAAAATTACGTGGCCTTCACTGCCATTTCTAAGTACCGCTCCCTCCCATACAACATATGCAGTTTTCATAAAGTCGGCCGTATTTACTGGCGCTGTTTAGGAAATAAATACAGATAAAATCCAAGGCCATAAGAGGAGCCATTGGAAAGCATACTAAATAAAGAAGGCATATTAACTAAAATCCATCTTGTAATTTACAAGTTATAGTAAAACGAAGGATACCTGTAATTTCGCTGTGTTACTTAGGGAAAATCATGTACACTGCCCGATTAGGTTGACTCAACCACAATTGCATAACCTTTAAATGGCGCCAAAACTACGACCAAACTGAATTTTGCCGACTGGCAACGTGACTGATACATGGAACTCACATTTTTGTGCTGTTGGAAATACAAAGATGGAGTGGGAAACACATCCTACCGATACGTTACGCCTTTTGGTGGGCTACATGTCTCGTGACGAGAAGCCGGCTAGAAACTGCCTTGGTTAACGACAGTGGCATGGCAGGGTGGCATTACTAGCACTGTGTTTGGTTGAGTCAACTTCGTAGTTCGACGCGTGCCAATCACCACTTGTAGCCGAGCAGACCCTCAATGAAGTCGGCCGTCATATGGGGTTCAATTTCCCGGTTTCTAGGCCCTCTGTGTCGAACGACGTGTCTATCCATGGTTGCGTAGCTGCCAGCTGTTTCTACGAGTGTGAGAAGAAGGCTTCTTGCGCACAATCTGGACCTCGCTCGTACGTCGAAAAGGGTGCGGTCTTAGACTCTTAAATCGATTGCATCACCGGGCGCTGGCAGCCGCGTTTATGTCCATTGTTTTATCTAACCTCAAGATTGAAAACCCCGTCTCCATCACGATACTACACTGAACCCCATACTTGTTATCATCCAGTGTCACTCTATTAAAAACACCGGCGTCGTTTGAAATGACTTTTTTTCGATGATTATCTCTGACTTGTCAAGTAAAGATGGCCAAAGAAGGCAAAGGTCGAGCTGCGGTGAAGAATGAGATATGAAGTAGCCCATGGCACCCGAACTACTGTTAATGGAGATAGAAAAGAGCCGTAGTAGTGTGCCGTATGCAATCAGCTCTCAGGGTGAACGATACACGTCGATCATGGCTCAAGTAGAGAAGGGAAGCGGCCATACATGATCTCGCTGGCCTCTGGTGTTGGCACGGGTCTTTTTGCATGTTTCTCGCCTTTTGGAGCACGCTCATCAACGCCGCCCGCCATGGGCAACATCGGTCACCTCTATCGACGCCGGTGAGGTTGAGAGTCCGCGCTTCAGCCGCCCCCGTATTCGGATGGTTCGTCAATCTTATCGCCACCAAAGGCTCATCGTCTACACTGCCATCTGTTTCTCCTACGTGCTCTTCCACCTCGGCCTGCGCCACCCATGGCCTGCTTCGTTGTGCCCGCACTATGTTGTGCTCAAGCTGGTCTTGCGCTCAGAGTCGCCCTGGATCGCATGCCGACATGGACTTTAGCGGAATGTGCGCACCGAGGCGGTGCGGGAGTGTATGCTGGCCAAAAAGCTCAGCTGGTGGCGGCGGCTCGTGGATCTGGTCACAGACGAGCAAGGTTGAACTATGGGGCTAAATACATAGCTCTAAGGAATCTGAAGAAGTGGACCCCCATCATATCTGTCTTTCAGCTCACGTTATTTTTCTCCGATTGGCTGGGCATACTCTCATGGCTATTGTATTAGTATTTAAATATAGGGATAGGGAAGGAAGTTGAGTTATCAGTCAAAAATAGCCTCTAGCTCGTCTAGGCACAGGAATGAAGGTTCTACACTACACTACTTTCTTTCCTTCTCTTTAAGCCTCATCTGGCGTCATTTGCCTTGTTGCCATAGTCACAGGCTGGTGGCGTGAAAAATCGGGACGGCGCCTTGGCACCAATGACTGGAGCTGCTCAGCTGAATGAATCGTCAGCCATGGGAATGGAGAGAGTTGGGAGGCCGCAACCAGGCTGTTTATAACATGGGCTAGTCCATTTTCAAGCTGCGTGACGTACGCGTCTTCTCTAGCTTACGTCGTGGTTGCTGCACACACCCAAACCTCTGCATTGGTATGGAAGATGTCTTCTTTGATGGACGCTTTCTTCCTTTTGAATTGAACTTTCTCCTCTCTTGAATTCTTGTTTCTCTTTCCGTACTCATAGACTCACCTTGTTTGCATTGGCTTGTTACCAAGAGATGTCAATTCATTTTCCGGCTTGCCGGGGCATTTTTCAACTTTTGCCACACTAAGAATGGACGCTTTCGAGCCGCAGCCGGGGTGAGGCCATGGCCCCATAAAGCTGACGACGACTTTTTCGGCTCCTCGCAGACAGCTAGCTATCCACAAATTACCCCGTAATACAGCCTACCTTCCAGCCCTCCCGGCATAGCGTACGGGAGGCTGTGCCTTTGCTCTGGCGTGCTGCTCCGGGCGAGGGGGAGGGGCAAAGAGGAAGCGCTTCATAAAGAGACCGAGTTTCCCTTCGGTCTTGCTCTTCTTCTTGTCATCTCTTCCCATTCCATCCGGAAACCTCTACCCATTTCACCAGATTCAAGCCAACACTTCCATCATGTCTGCCCAAAACTACTACAACGGCGGCCAAGGCGGCAATGGCCAAGAAAACTACAACCAGCAACAGCAACAGCAGGGAAGCTACGAAACCGCTGGCAGCGAAGGGACCGGTGAGCGTGGCTTGGTGTCGTCCATTGCGGGCGGCGCCGGCGGCGCTTTTCTCGGCAGCAAGGTCGGCAACGGCGGCACCATGAACAAGATTCTCGGCGGTGTCGGTGGCGCCATTGCCGCCAACTTTGTCGAGCACAAGGTCGAGGAGCACAAGGAACACAAGCAACAAGCCCAGCAGCAGCATTACGGCGGCCAACAAGGAGGCCAGGGAGGTGGCTATGGTGGCCAGCAGGGCGGCGGCGGCGGTGGCTTCTTTGGTGGCCACCACGGCGGTGGTGGTGGCCCCGGCGGTCCGGGTGGCAACTTTGGTGGTGAGGGTGGCCCTCGTGGTGGCCCAGGAGGTCAGGGTGGCTACGGAGGTGGCCCCGGTGGTGGCCAGGGCGGCTACGGAGGCGGCCAGGGCGGCTATGGAGGTGGTCCTGGCGGCGGTCAGGGTGGCTTTGGTGGTCCTGGTGGCGGCCAGGGCGGCTTTGGTGGCCCGGGTGGTCCAGGTGGCCCAGGTGGCTTTGGCGGCCCTGGCGGCGGCCCTGGAGGCTTCGGTGGCCCCGGTGGCGGTCAGGGAGGCTTCGGCGGCGGGCCTGGTGGTCCTGGTGGTCCGGGTGGTCCCGGTGGCCCCGGTGGCGGTCGGTGGTAGACACCCGGCCATGGTACGGTGATCACCAACCATTTTTCTTAGCTTAAAATGCGTAATGACATCTAATACGATTCCCACTTTTTGCATAAACCAGTCTTTAGCACAACATCCTAGCTCTTTTAAGCTGTTCAGTTTTCTACCTAATTGGAAACTCTAGAATACTGGTCGAGTATATACCTAGGTCACCGATTCACTTCGTATAGGAAGGGGTAGGCAATATGCCGCCGTACTCAAGCGGCATATCCGCACTTCGTCCAAGGGGCTGCCTACTTTGCTAGACAAGCCCAGATGTACACTAGTATTTGATGGTGCAATGTCAATGCTATGCGATGTCGTGCTATCACCAGATGTAGGTTGTTGGATCTTACCCAGAAGACACATCTTATGCCGAGAATGTGGCGCTCGACCGTGATCGCCAGAGGATCTTACACTACCGAAGCTTAAAGCACGAAAGCTGCTGTGGCCCGTGCATAAAGCTTATTTGGTCGGGCCCGTGGTATTGTTTTCTCTCAGCCAAACTGGCAGCAGCATACCAAAGCGGACAACATTTACTGGTCAAGCTTCTCTCTGTAAGATCCTCTCTGTAAGCTCCTCTCTCAATTCTTTGTGGACTTTTCGCAGTCTTCTTGGACGATGTCTGGCAGAGCAACATGCGCAAGCACCCAGCGTATGCCAAAATGGTGCCTCAATGCGGCAAGGAGCTGTCCGACATACGTTACAAGGACAATCAGGGCATGCTATGCTCATTGACAAGGGCTACCTGGACCAAAGTGTGTGGAGTGGCAGACGCCCGACACTACATCAAAGCCAAATCTATTGCTCTAGCACGCGAGGCGGCCTTCTATACGAGCAAGACGCAATACCAGCAAGTATGATGAGCCGAACCACATGGCCTGACCAGGAACAGGTCTCTCAATACTACAAACAGACGATAGGTTGTCTCAGAAGTCTGGTTGATTGTTCTAAAACACATTCTTTTGTGAGGGGAGGGACTGGCCCACTGATCGCACTAAATCCTGCGTCTTCCAGGGCCTGCGATACCTTGGTTAAATAATAAGCCGAGCCGACAAGCGCAGCCAGATATTTTATCCCGGCCGCACTCAGACCATTGTATCCAACACACAATGCTAATTTATCCATCAAATACTGTGCTGGAGGCTTATGGTAGACCTGAGTGTAGCCATATAGTCTTCAACAAGAGTTGACCTATCAAAAGGTCTAGTGGCCAAATGGCAAGGCGCTTGGCTACGAACCAAGAGATTGCAGGTTCGATCCCTGCCTAGATCAACTCATACTTTTTGCATTTTTGGACGTATAAATGTATTTTTTTTTCAATCTTCTTCGTAGAAGTCACAGAAGTTGTTTCCCCTGCTCTGCCAGTGAATTTCAAATCTGAAGCGCATACACTACGAGGTGAATTTAGTCTGAAGTGCCCTGCAGTTGCGATCTAGCGTGCGGATACTACAACCACCAATTAAACCACTCGTACCGCGAAATAGTGGAGATTTTTAGCGCAACCAGGTCGATCTGCTTCCCCTGGCCCATAAAGACAAGAAGGTCGCGACTTGCCAGCTACATCGAAAAGCCTATTTGCCTTTCTGTTCACGCTGCGTTTTATTTTTTGCGGCCCTTTTAATGCCAGCTACGCTTTGATAAGATACGGCTGTCGTGCCTTGACTCTTTTACTTTTCTTTTATCTGTTTGTCGACTTCAAATCGATATTTTTTGAAATCGGCAGGGCTTTTTCGGCATCAAAGCGACAACATCGCAATCCGAGCCGTTTCTCCCCAGAACGATATTCTACGCGTCTGTTTAGACAACCACAGCCATGGCCAAGGTCGCTTCTGAGTTTGAAAAGATTATCAATACCGGTATGCAGTTCCGCCCGTCCGTCCTGTGCTTGCTACCGCTTCCGCTAACTCAGTGTTTTACAGACCGCGCTCGCAAGAAGAACGAGGCCCTCGCTGCCAAGATCTTTGGTCGTGACCAGCGCCGATCCAGTGCACCGATCCGCTCCGGCGCCTCAAATGCTGCCGGCTCTTTGGCCAGCCGTGCCGGCGTGAAAAAGGTAGGTTTTTCTGCCGTGGTAGTGGAGAATGGCCAGGATAACTGCAGAGAATACTGGCTAACGCCAGAAGCGCGTCTCATCCTCAGCGACATCCCGCACCGGCAACATCAACACCGAATGGACACACGACTTGCATGACACTGGCCCACGGCCGGCTGCTGGCGGCAACGGTGGCGGCAGTCTGGCAAACCGGATTACACGGCCTGGTGCTACGTCAACGATGGCTGTGCCAACCGGACCGGCGGCCGGAAACCTGACGAACAAGCAGCGACGCGCCATGCGGTTGGCGCAAGAGATTTTTCGAGCCGACAAACAGACACAGATTACGCAGCCAAAGGTGCAAGCCAAGGCCCAGCCATATCAGCAACAACAGCAAACACAACAGTATCAGCAGCAGCATCAGCAACAGCAACGGCCCGCTCAAAACGGCCGCGGGCTGTCCATACGGGGTATGGCGGCGGGCCCGCCGGAGCCATTTGTGGTGATGGCGCAGAACTTTGCACCAGGCACGACGGCGGCTGATATTGAGAGCGCGGTGACGCCCGTGGGCGGTCTGGTGATGAGCTGCCGCGTGCTCAAGACCTCGCCTATTGTTATTGCCGAAATTGTTTTTGAGAGCCGCGAGGGTGGCGAGCGCGTCATTTCCACCTTTCACAACCAGACGGCCGACGGGCGCCTTTTGCAGGTGTATCCGCGCATTGGAGCCTCGGCCGCCGTCACCACCACCACGACTACCGCTGCTGTCACCCCCCTTGCTAGTGCCAGTGGGAACAGCCAACGCTCTGGAAATGGCACCTTTATGGACGGGTCGCTCGGCTTTGATGATCCTTTTTTTACGGATGGAACCCTTTACGGACGCGACGGATTGTACAGCAACGGCAACAATGCCCAGTATGACAGTGGAAATGGCAGCAAGCTCTACAGTGATGACCTGGTCGGATCCCGGCCGGCCGTACCGGCTAACAATACAAGTCGCCGTGGTGGAGGGCGCGGTCGTGGCGGCCGTTGGGCAGGAGGGCGGCGATGAAGTCGCGGCTTTTAGATTCCGTCTTTGTCATCTTTGCGGGCTTGTCTGTATTTCTAGGGCTTCTTTGGTTTTGGCCTCTTGGAGGGATAGTGCGGGATTTAATCTTGATACATTTACTAGACACTTTGCCTCTCTAATGTCATTACATATATTTTGGCTGCCTTTAAGATGACGCCCGAGAAGCGAGACAGCTTGCATCTTTTGTCGCTACGTAATTTCGAGATACATTTCGTTCGAAATGGTCTGTGCGCGCCTGCACACGTGCTGCCCCCATTGCCCCACAACGTTATTTGTGCCCCCTTGTGCTTCGTCTCCAATCCGGTGCGGCCAAATCGATCGCTGACGATGACACGTCCGCCACTGCTTTTCGCCGCCTTCCGCTCCTGAACCTAAATTCTTCCCAACTCTTCCCTAAATAGAGCTCACGACTTGCGCCGGTCCTTGAGGAGCGTTGTCGCTTTCATGCGTCTTTTGAGTATTGAGTGCCTCTGACGTTTGCCACTCCCACCACCCACGAATCGAAACGAAGACGACAACGACAACGACGACGACGACTAGGACGACTAGGACGCCAATATCCTGCAAAAGAACCAGAGACCAGACTTCCGTCAAGGGCTGCTTACGGACAGCAGTGCACACCCTCCCCCAGCCGTTATTGTTTCGCTCAACCGCAATCATGGCAAACGACGAGATCAACGTTCCGTCGCTGGTCCTCATCCTCGTTGTCTCCGGTCTGCTACTGCGGCACTTTTTCTTCCAAGGGCCGGGGACCTCGTCCTCTTCGTCATCCGCAGCAGCAGCAGGTGGTGCTCGTCGCTCTTCGGCACAGGATCAGCGGCGTGCCGAGCTGCTCGACCGCCGCATCGAAGCCGCCACTGAGCACATTCTCGAAGTTTTCCCCACGGCCGACCGGCGCGCTGTCTGGTGGGATCTCCGACGAAACGGGGTCAATATTGAGCTGACGGCACAGCGTGTTGAGAGCCGCCAAGGGCTGGAGACGGTACGCAGTTTTTTTCAGTGGCTTTCCTTGTTCCCGTCGTTCTGGTCCTCTTGCCTTTTGATGCGGCCAATACTAACGAACAGCCCCCCATTTCCTTCCAGCCTCCCGTGCGCCCATCACGGAATCCCGCAGCCTCATCGTCGAGTGGCGCTGCCACTGGTCGGGGTTCTAGCTCGGCGGCAGCGGCCAAGAAGTCGAGCCAGCCCGATCTGATCCAGCGGTACCATCTACAAGACCGCCTGGTCTCGTCCGATGCCAGCGTGACTCCCCAAGCAGCCGAGTCGGCCGCATCAAGTGCTCCGGCACCATCCTCTGGCAACGGCAGTCGATCTTCCAAGGCCTGGAGCAGCAATCGCGACGAGCGGCAGGCGCTGCTAAAGAAGCGTCGGGATGACATGATTCTTGAAGCCCGACGCAAAATGGAGGCCAAGTTGGCGGCTGAAAGTTTGGCTGCTGCGGCCGGGCCAAGGCCATGATTCCGGGGGGCTCGGTGTAATTATCCCTAGAGATTCCACTTGTTTCTCCCAACTGTACATAATCCCACCCCTTTACACAAGGCCTCTAACTATCACCTATTGCCTTGTCACTCTAGACATGTTCCTCTTCTTTTCTCTCTGGGTTACTTTCTCGCTTGTTGGTTCTCTTGTCCTCATCCATCCTCTTCTGTTGTTCTCGGCGCACTCTTATGTTTTTATTTGTATAGTCATTGTATGGGGAACTTGAGTTGTTTGGCCATTTTCAAGGGGTAGTTGTTGTTTTGATCTTATTCATGGCAGAGAAGCCAGCCGGTCGGCTGCTCTCTCAAGACCGTTGTTTGTCATTCTTTGTAATGTACTTGGCCCTTGCTGTTCGAGCAGTTGACGCGTTGTATGAGCCGGACGACCTCTTTAAACTTGATTATCTACGATGGGCAATAGGTTAAAAGTGGCACAAAAGAAAAAAATAAATCAGAAAAGAAAAGGACGAGCCAGATACAAAACTCCTGCCGTCCCCGTTTTGTCTTTTATTCCGCAAGGGAAAATAACAACAAATAGACAAATTAATCAAGTGGCTCGAGGCCGCCGTCCTGCTTAGTTTTGTCTTTTTCTCCTTTGCTGATACTCGCCCCGCTGGCTTGAGTAGTCTACTACTCTTCCATGGCGTCCTTGTCGTCATCATCATCATTGTCGTCATTGTCCGCAGCCTCATCGGCTTGAATTCCCACAGGCAGCCGCCCCTCTGCCAGCTCCTTTTCTAGTCGTGCAATCTCGTCCAGGCTCGTTGCCTTGCGGATGCGCTCCTGTAGACGCTTGCGCTCGGCCTCGGTCAACTTGATGCGTGATATACGCGAGCGGTCGGTCGTTCCGTCGTGGCTGTCGCTGCCCGTACCATTTCTACTGCCATCTCCGCCCAGTGTCCGCCGCCCGCCCGAGACGAGGTCGAAGCGGTTCGACTGGACACTCCAGATTTTCTTGGCCAACTCCGTCGGCAGGGTGGGTGTTCCAAACAGCTCCTGTGCTTTTTGGCGCTCGGCATCCTTGACCTTTTGGAAATCGAGAAAACGCACCGAAGGGCACCGCCAAACGACCCAATAGCGATAGCGCTGGGGGGTAAGTAAATGGAAGTCAAGACAGAAAGAAGTCAGAAAAAAGACAGAAAGGAGAAGGAAAAACGCACCTCCCGCTTCGTCACTGGGTTGTCCATGAGTACCAGATGGGTCAGTCGCGGGAACCGGGCTAACGGGTCCAGGTCAGCCAGCTCGGTCAGCTGGTTCGAGGCCAATGCCAGGCTAGTCAGGTTGGGCAGCGAGTCCGCCAGCCCGGGGTGGATGGCGCCGATGCGGTTGCGCGCCAGCAGCAGCGTGCGTAGACGCGGCGTCAATGGAAAGTTGGCCAGCACCTGAATGTCATTGTCGGTCAGGTCAATGGCGTCCTGGGGGCCGGCCGCGCCCAGGTTTTCAATCGAGGCAATGCGGTGGCCGCGCAGGTCGAGCTCGCGCTCCTTGAGCGGATTCAAGTAGGAAAGGGACGCATTGATGAGGTCGACGGTCAGCCGCATCGTGGCGTCGTTGGCGTTGTCGCCTTTGTCGTCGCCCTCGGCTCAAGAGAAAAGCTCCTCGCAGCAAACCCCTACGCGATGCGCTTCCTCTCCCGTCTCCGGTCAAGCTGTATAAGCCAACGTCGTCCAGCCAGGCGCCCGTGCCAAGTGTCTCTGCGTGGTGCTGACGGAGTGAGAGTCGACAGACAAGCGTAATAAAAGTCTTGCGGACACCGTTTTCGAGGGGTAAATTTCTGTCTCCAGACACGTTGCTCTGAAGTCGATACTAAACGTATCTGCAGCTCAGTCCAGTGCGCGTATAGCAAAGATCGAAAAGAATGGGTTATGGCGAAGAAGAAGAGGCGTGAGGGCTGCGGTCAGTTGCAATTCTTCGTCGTGTGTCGATGTCGTCGCGACAGCCTCACTAGTTGGGTTTTCGCTTTTTTTGGCAGCCAGCCACAGGCACGAGCCTCCCAGCCCCGCCAAACACAACGCTAAACGCCGCCTAGTGCTTTCAAGCTATCAATCATATCAGTTCTAAGCTTGGTCAATGTCTAATTCCAATCGCCCAATAACAATAAATACTGTTCGATTTTCTATTGTCAATACAAACGAGATCAGTCTGTTGAACGATGCCGTAAAATAGAAAATGACCCGATAGCAGCATCCGATGAGGTCGTGTTTTTTTCTCTCCATTGGCAGTTTTGCGTCTTTGCAGCAACTCCAACCAACGCCGTTGAATTTGGCTGTTTTATTGCTTCATTAAATTGGGTTGAATATACTGACAACACCATGCTTACATACGCTTCCCTATCTACAGCCACATTTCTGTTCAAGGTTGCTCATCAGATTTCAAATTTCAAGCAAGACCGTTATTTTCAAGATGCACTCACCATTGTCACACAGAATAAACGCCCTTTGGGAAAAGCTGTTTATAGGAAGAAAATGAAGCTGGAACAAAATCACATTTTTACAGTTAGTCTTGGAAAGCAGTCGGCATATTTCACTAAAAAAGGTATAATTCTCACCCGGCACATGTTATAAAGGGGCACATCAACTCATTCACCATTGTAGTATGTATTAGCATGTGTTTTTATTCCTCGAAAACGGCTGCTATCGGGTTTCAGAGTCGATCCGCCTCGCCCACACGGCCGTCCAATTGGAACTGTGGCTTGTAATGATTAAATGAAGCTGATTCGGGGAAGATATGAGATTCCCACCGTCTGATAACAGTCACCAATACCTTCGAAACGCTACCGATACTTTTCACACCGCTTACGCCCCGTTTGTGACTCTAGCTAGACTCTGGCAACGGCTATTCCGAAATGATGTTTATTGAGAGCGGGGCAGTACTGTAGTCTACACAGATATGAATTTCTGACAAAAACGCATTTTCTGGGGCGCAGTACAATTGATAGAAAATTGTGACATTTATGTGATTGGAACTGCACTTCGGTGATCACAATATCAGAGCATGACGTCATTAGAGGTCTAGGCCCGCGAAAATGTGCACTTGGAAAGCGGTCAGACGAGGCAGAATTTCGAGAAGAGATGCAGAGCCGCCTCGGACAGATACTGAACTGACTCACGACACTACTGTCTCATATATCACGGAACGACTAGCTGCAAGGACTTATATATAGAGGAGACATCCCATGCAGTCGTTCTGCCGCCCGAGACTGGCCCGATTTCTACTTTCGCGACCACTACTGCCAGTATCACTTTTGCCAGCATCATCGCGTCTTGGACTGCCCATTCTCTCAGAACTGCGGTGTCAATCGTCAAAGTCATCCAAGCCGCCCACATCAACGCGCGGGACATTGAAAGACAACGCTCCCGCGATTCCAGAACGAGTGCTTCCACTGCCGTCGTCGTGGTGGTTTCCCAAAATGGCACCCGAGGACGTGTCCAAGTATCTGCAGCAGAGCCATGACCGGGTCTTTGCCAAGAACCGGGAATGGGCGGCAGAAAAGCAGCGACAGGACCCAGAGTTCTTTGCCAAGCTGGCAGCCGGCCAGGAGCCCGAGTACCTATGGATCGGCTGCAGCGACTCGCGCATCCCGGCCGAGCAGATATCGGGCCTGCAGCCCGGCGAGGCCTTTATCCACCGCAACATTGCCAACCTGGTGTGCAATGTGGATGTCAATGCCATGGCAGTGATTGACTATGCTGTCACGCACCTGAGCGTCAAGCACGTTGTGGTGTGCGGCCACTACGGGTGCGGCGGCGTCAAGGCCGCAATGACGGCCAAGGACCTGGGTATCCTCAACTCGTGGCTGCGCAACATTCGCGACGTATACCGGCTGCACGAGGCTGAGCTGGACAGCGTGGCGGACGAGACGGCACGCTATGACCGCCTAGTCGAGCTCAACGTCATGGAGCAGTGCCGCAACATTATCAAGACGGCCGTGGTGCAAAAGTCGTATGCCGCTCGTGGCTTTCCCATTGTGCACGGCTGGGTCTTTGACTTTCACACGGGGCTGCTCAAGGACCTCAAGATTGATTTCGAGGCCATGTTGCGCGACATTCAAAAAATTTACAACTTGACGGAGGACTAAAAGGTTATCAAGGCAGCCTGCAAGATGTGTTTGCTGAATCGTTGCAAGGTCGAGAAAACAGAAACAAAAGGACAAGAAAGAGTAGAACAAAACCACTGCTTTCTATGTGATATAGCATCAAAACTCATGCGTGACACGGGACAATCGGCTTTCGGTTCTTTGTGGAGCAAATGGCTGTGCCGAGCCAATTAGACCCGAAACTCGCCCTAGCCGACATGATGTCACCCCTCCCTTCTGTCCAGCATTTGTTTTCGCCTCGACCATATCAAAATGGCTTCACAACTGGCGGCGCGCATTGCCGCTCTTCGGCCGTTTGCTTCGTGTGATGTAAGTTTTCCGGGCTTATCATGTGCCAGTATTCCGGGTACCTGACCCTCTTTAGATTGGCGATGCCCTCGTCAAGCTCAAGTATCCCATGGGCGGCTTCCTCGATGGCATCACGATGTGGAGCCCAGCCCGGCAGGGCACCGGCAGCGATGCCAAAGTGATTGGGCCGGCCATGACGGTCAAGGTGGGTTCGCCAACGCTGGCCGGACCGGCTGACCGGGTTGGATCTGACACAAACGGGATAGATGGTCCACTACGATGACCCGAACACGGCCAAGCCGCCTCTGCATTTCGCCGACAGTCCGGCGGCTGGCGAGGTCATGTACATTCAGCAACCCAAGGACCTGTACTCGGCCTGTTTCGGTGGCCTGATGGCCACACGGCTCTCTCAGATTGGCGCGGCCGGTGTCGTCCTTGACGGCCGCTTCAGGGATATCCGCGAGATCCAGGAGTTGGGACTGCCCGTAAGTGGCCCGTGTCTGATTCTGGCAGCCCGTTCTCCTCTCTTCTCGTGCTGACTTGCCAGATGTTTGCCCGCAAGACATCCATTCTCGGATCGAATGCATTTACACGTGCTGCCGAGCTCAACGTGCCACTGCAGTTCAACGACGAGTTGTGGATCAACCCCGGCGACATTCTTGTGGGCGACGACGACGGTGTAGTGGTGGTGCCGCCCTCGTTGGTGGACCAGGTGGTGCAGCTCTGCACCGAGCGCAAGGAGATTGACGACAAAACCATGGCTGCGCTCAAGCAAGGCCACGAGATGGGGCCGACTCTCAAACGATTTCGCAAGTGAAATAGCTTTTCCATACGTAAAAACCACTCGTTGAACAATGCAAAGAACACGTGACGCCAAATGCCACGTTACACGCCGCAGTAGAGCATTTTCGGGGTTCGCCCGTAATACGCAGGCTTACAACGGAGTCCAGAAACGGAGCACCGCCAAGGCCATATGCCTGCGGGAGGACAGTCCACCTGCACTTTGGGGTTGAGCGAAAAGGGAAGGTCAACAGCAAAGAGGAGTAAACGTCTGTGCCAATTGCGCTACTATCGACGGATTGATCCGCAGGGCTCTACCCGAGGGATGACAGATATAAAAGGAGGACAATGTTCAACTAGCATTCTTGGCATCGGTTGCCATCTGCTAATCAACCATTGCGCCAACATGCTCTTCATTCTGCTTGCTGCCTCTGTCCGTTTGGCAGCTGCCGGGGCTGTTTTGTGCCCAGCAAACTGTCTACCGCTCAGCTGCCACAACACAACGGCTGTCGACACCTGCTGCGTCAACTATCCCGGAGGCGACCTGATGCAAACGCAATTCTGGGACACGGATCCGGCCACCGGTCCAACTGATTCTTGGACGATACACGGACTATGGTAAGTAACAGATGGTCCGAATCAACTGTCTCGCTAATGCCACTAGGACCGACAATTGTGACGGCACATACGCCCAATATTGCGACAAATCGCGAGAGTTGAGCAATATTACCGACATACTACAGGCGTCGGCGCCCGACACGCTGGAGTTTATGCAAACCTACTGGAAAGACCAGGGCGGCGACGACGAGAGCTTCTGGGAGCACGAGTTTAATAAACACGGCACTTGCATCAGCACGCTGGAACCAGAGTGTTACATTGACTACCAGCCCACACAAGAGGTTCCCGACTACTTCAACCGTGCAGTCTCCCTTTTCCAGACTCTGCCGTCGTACCAATGGCTGGCGGCCGCTGACATTGTGCCCTCAACCACGGCTACGTACACCCTGGCAGAAATCAAGGCGGCACTAAAGGCCCATCACGGCCACGACGTCATTGTCAACTGCCAAAATGGCACTCTGAATGAGCTGTGGTACCACTTCAACGTTCGTGGTAGCATCCAGACCGGCATTTTTGTCGCTGTCGAGCCCGTCGGTTCCGCATCCACCTGCCCGAGCACTGGCATCAAGTACTTGCCCAAGAGCAGCTAGTGACATGGAAGGAAATCGCATCTACTACATTTTGAAATTGTCCCAGCAAGAAGGATATCCACGTTTTGTATTTGGTACTTGGAAATTGAGTGTGTTGAATGACAATAGAGCGCCAAGTAGTTGTCCGGACGGTAAAACCCGAGTGTTTTGATTCTCAGATTTGTCAATCGAAGAGGACAATTGTTCAGAGCTTTGTAACGGCTCAAGTTTCCCAAAGGGTCGGGGGACAAATCGGGAAAATACATCATCCTGATCTGATAAATAGCTTCTTTTAGTTTGAGAGCTTTGTTTCAGGTTTTCGCATCGAAACTTCATGCTGAAGCTTGTGTCTAAGAGAGTCAACCAGAAAGTAAATGTTTTGTTCGTAACTTGGTTTGCCTTGGCCTGCTCTCCTGGCAACAGGATGTTATGGATAGAGGAGTCGATAATTACCACAGACATATAACCCCCCGAAATGAGAATTTATTCAACCCTCACATATCATAACCACTAGTGCAAAACATACCTCAGGCTGTCAAATAAGATCATAATTCCGCACATCAGCAACCAGACCAAAGCTAAGGAAAGCCATACAAGTTTGGCACGCATACCCTCTTATATGCCACCCAATTACTGCTGCTGTGGCCACAAAGCCTGCCTTCAAAGATGATACGTTCTAATACATAAAAGCTCTGATGATATTGTAACAAAAGCAGTAGACGAGTTTTGCCATTCTAGGTCCTTTTTGGTTTGTCTTTCCATGCCCGAAACGAATCATACAGCCACCATCACTCCCGTGGAACTACTTTTTCTGCTTCCACAGCCGAAAACACCCTTTGGGTATATTCGTATACCCGCTGAGCCAGTTTCGGATCCTCGTTGGCCCTAGCCTTGGACGGTGCCACTTCCTCATTGTTCCAGTCCCAGCGATGTGCACCCTTGACGTCCTGCGTGTCTGACCGAGCGCCTCCGGCAATGTAGACTACACGCTGCCCACACTCTGGACCAGGGACCGCTATCAACCGGGCCGCGAATCCCAAAACGTACCAAATTCCCTTGAGCCAACCAGGCACAGGGCTATTTTTCAAGAGATCAGACTCCACGTATCCCGGGTAGTAGTGTGCCAGCGCCAGTTTGTCGCCGTAGTGTGAAGCCAGCGCCTCAAGGTAGAGAGTCGTAAAGGAAGAATACTGCGACCCTCTGGCCATCACGCCCTGGTTGGCCGGGTCGTGCAGACCGAGGTCATTCTCCTTGACGGCGCCCCCGAGCTTTGGATTCAGCACAGAAATCACGGCGCCGCGGTGCAGACCAGTCGGGCCTTTGCCTGTCAGCAAGTCCACTAGCCGGTCCACCATGCGCATGCGCCCATAGTAGAATAAAACACCAATCTTGTCGAGGCCCTCGGTCGTCTTCTCGGGCGCGCCAAACGAGATCACGCCCTGGGAGAGCACCAAAAGGTCGATCAGCGGCGCATGCTTCTCTTTCTGGCTGGCGGCCTCCTCTGCGTGCCGGATCTCAGCTGCCACGTGGTCGACGTCGCTGAGAAGGCTGAGATCGCGTGCCTGCACAAAGACGAAGCTGCCGCTTGGGCACACAGACGAGCATTCCTTGATGAGCGTGTCGGCCGCCGTGGCGTTGCGCCCTACAATGTACACACGAAGATTGCGCGTGGCACCGGGGCCGAATGTTGTGGCAAGCGAACGCACAGAATAGGCGCCAATGCCGGCTGTTCCGCCCGAGAATACGGCAACAAACGGACGAACATCCTTTGTGTCGTGAGAGATGGCCGCGTTAGCAGCGGTAACGATATCAATCTTGACCATTTTGTGCGTTGAGGCCGCAGGAAATAGTGAAAAGTTAAATAAGTAGGTCTTTTCTCATTGTTTTGCAGATGTCCGCTGTCTTTCTAATAACGCGAGCGTTTCCCCCAATTACGTCACAAAAGAACCAACTGGCGGAGTGACGTTTTGATTCCGTTCCGCCACAAGCAGCAGAGCTAATGGCTGCTGCGGCGTCAGTGACTGAAATGAAACCAGCTCGATAGCAAGCATCCTGTCGTGAATTCAGAGGATTTTCTACCAGCTCAACTGAATGGATATAGTGACAAGGCCGATGTGACATGAGGATTGCTTGGCCTTTCTAGATCTGACATAACGGATAAAGCCAAGCCTCTTTTCTCAGACATAATCTCTATATTCAGAATCTGCTCCCCCTCTACCTTTTTTTTCTCAGCATGCCATGAATATAGATAAACCTTTCATCTTTATCTTTTTTCCTAAAATGGCCACCTCCGATCACCTTGGATGCGAACTTGCGGTTGCGCTGTCTAAAGACAGGGCACCGTTCGAGTAACAGCTTCGGCTGTTTCAATATATCGAGAGTATGCAGTGAACGCAGTGACATGGAACAGGAATGCTTGTCACGAATAGTCCATCAAAGTGTAATTACTGGAGACATTATGGGACGCAGCAACGGCACCTACCTAATTCGTACAGGCTTATCAGTGGGTCGCACCATCACGGCTTCCTTTTATCTCCTTCTCTCGGCCATGTCTTCCCCTTCACCTATTCCCCTTTCATGGCCTGGCCTTTCGACAAACACATCATGGACGATAAACGCGCACTTTTGCGAAGCGCTGACAAGGACTGTAAGCCTCGCCTGATAATCCATGGCGGCGCCGGAAACATTACGCGCGCCACCATGACGCCGGAGCGGTGTCGGGCGTACCGAGCAGCGCTCAAAGAAATTGTGAGTCTGAAGCTGACCAGGCATGTCCATAAAAGGTGTGTATACGGAGTAGATGCTGACCAGTAGATCGATCGTACCAGTGCCTATATGACGGCGACTCCATCACGCTCGGCGCTCGAGATCGCCACGTTTGCGACTGTTCTGTTTGAAGACGATCCGCTATTCAACAGCGGCCGCGGCGCCGTTTTCACACGCGACGGTATCAACGAGCTCGAGGCCAGTGTCATGGTGTCCCACGGTCATGCCAAGCGCGGCGTCGGCGTGATGGGGTTGCGCCGTGTCAAGAACCCCAGTCTGCTTGCGCGTTGCATGCTCGAGCATGGCGAGGGCGATTTACAGGGCACAGCGGCCAATCCCAACGTCCCCGGTGCCCAAGGCCATACCCAGTTGTATGGCGCCACTGCGGAGGCTCTGGCTGAGCAGTACGGCCTGCCCTTGGTTGACCCGTCGTACTTTTTCACACAGAATCGCTGGGACGAGCACATCCGTGGCTTGGACCGGGAGCGTGCCCAAACTATCGTTTCTGCCTCCGCCGTTACCTCTGCTACGGGTACCAGCAGCTGGTCTCCTGACGAGTACCTTCCGCAAGGCACTTGTGGTGCTGTCGCTCTAGACGTTCATGGTGTGCTATGCTGTGCCACGACTACCGGCGGCCTGACCAACAAGCTGACCGGCCGCATCGGTGACACCCCCGTCGTCGGCGCCGGTTCCTGGGCCGAGACCTGGTCCGAGGTAGCTGGGGCGCAAGCCATGTCATCAATGACGCCGGCTTCCCCCAAAAGCCCCTTGGTGACCATTTCCGAAGGACTGTGCGCTCTTCTGGCCGACTGTCTCCCCATTTGGCCGTCCATACAAATGCAATCCTCCTACGACAACGGCCGCACGGGCTACACGAAGCTGCAGTCTGCACCGTTGACAGCCAGTCGCTCGCTCGCCCTCTCCGGCACCGGCAATGGAGACTCCTTTTTGCGCGTCAGCGCCGCCCACACCGTCGTCGCCATGGCCCGCTACCGCCCCATGTCAGGAAGTGCAGCACTGTCGGCCGTGGCCGGCCTTGGCGGCGTTTTACAGCAGAGCGCTGGCGATCGCTGGGGACGCACTGGCGAGGGAGAAGGCGGCATGATTGGCATCGAGAGCGTTGTCGTGCATGATGACGAAGGAAACACTGTTCGCACAGACAGCACCATTATTGCCGAGTGCAATTGCGGCGGCATGTTTCGGGCGTGGATTGACGACGAGGGCACAACGCAGGTGCGCATCTTTCGGGACGACGAGAAATGATTAGGATGAATTAAATATGCATCGTACTTCCCAAAACCTGTGCTATGCAGCTTTTCATAAAAGATAAACAGCCATATCTACAACGCTTATAACACTGATAAAAAGTTCCCAGTTTAGTTACTACCCGTAGATATGCAATCTCCCACCGATTTACCCATCGGATGAATTTCACGTGTATATGGCATCCAAGTAAGCCCAAGCATTCAAATCAGAGGCCCTCCCCAGGCTGTGGCCATGCAAAGGAACCCCACATGTCTCCTGCATCATCGGGCCACATGGAAAAGTCGATAACGTCAGAGTGGAAGCGATCACCTCCCCAGACTTTGTCCAAAGTTTCTCCACGGGGTAGGACCATGTCGAGAATGTCGGCACAGCGACGTGCCAGCTGGTTACTTGCCAAAACACCTCGGAGAACCAGGCGCACTGTCTCTATATCAGACTGCCACTTGGGCTGATCTGGAGATGTGGCATCGCCCCGGATAGCAAGGACGATAACCAGCGATGCGTGAAACAGGAAGAACCTGGAGATTTAATTGGAATTTGCTTTTCGGCATGTTAAAAGACCATGGTAAAAAAACTTACACCGAGTACCAGCTAGACAAGCGCGTATTTTCAGTGCTTGTCAGATAGCTATTGATGGATGCAATAGTGGATTGAGCCGCATGGACAGCAATCTGTGCTGCTTGTTCCTGCAGGGGCCCCCACTCGGTGCTGTCAGGGTTCCGGCTGCTCTCGACGGCGCGGCGTAGCAGCAACTGGCGAAACAAGATGATTTTCAGGTTCCAGAAGCGCCACCACAAGCGGCTCCGGGCAAAGAGGTACCAATCCTGGGAAGCCTCGGGCGCCTTGTCCAGACGGAAGTAGGACGGCAGTGTTTGGGACCAATCGTCGAGTAACTGATTCATAGCTAAAGCGTCTTGTAACTGGATGCCGCTGGCCGACAGCAGCGCGTTGGAAATGTGGTTTGACTTGAGGTGGAAATCGCTCTGAACCTTGAGCCCGGAATACAAGGTTGGTTCCGCCGACTCCCGGGGGACTTGTGTCGTCCGGGCTGTGAGGAGCTGTCGGTTGATTCAGTATGCAGTGACGACACCCGCTTTCATCAGCCGCGCCCTCACATACCTCGTCTGCCACGTTGAGAACAGGCTCGACATCCATGGCCTCCGGCCCTGGCAGTAGAATAGGGCGGCCAAAGGTGGTAGAGGCGCCGCTGTCAAAGATAAAAAGCCCCCACCAGACCCGGCGACGCATTTCACGCTGCAGTGGGTTGATATCCCAGCGTGGCAGCTCACGGTGCAGGCCCAAACTAAGAGCCATGCGCACGGCTAGGCCGAGAAAATTGGAACCCGTGTTGGGCTTGTCGCGCTTCTGTGACAGGTTGCTGAGAAGCACCAGAGCTTGCACAAACGTCAGGTTGGCGCTCTCAAATACCGACTCGGACTCGTCGTGGCCAAAGGCAACGGCGTGGTGGTACAAGTCATTTTCCATCCTACCGCCGTCTTCGTCGAGGCACCAGGCACCAATGGCTAGAACGGAATACAGAAGCATCTGCCAATAGCGTTTCTGCGGCCGCGGAATCACCTCATGCCACTGCGCTCGGAACGTGGCCTCGTGGATAAAGGGGTAGGTCTGGTGGTAGTCGCGGAAGTAGGCGTCCATGAGACGGGTACTCACCTCGTAGGAGAGCAAGGACTGACTCAGGCTGGCAGACGGCAGAAAACAACTATTCGAGACGGAACCAGCCACAGGCGAGGCATCAAACGAGGTTGCCGAATGTCCCATCCAGAAGAGGAGAGAACGCAGGAAAAAAACACCAGCAGTTGATCCTGTCTGTGAGAAAAGGGAACAAAAACAAAGTAAAAAAATAACACGTGACTGACAATAACAGCTTACCTAGATATCCGGTTCCTTTGGGCTCAACAGACAAGGCAGCCATGCCATCGGCCAGCTCGTTTGCATCTTCCTGCCAGTCAAAGCCGTCTGGTCCATCTGGAACGGCATCTACAATTGAGCGGCCGCTATCTTGGTCTTCCGGGGACATGAGTCCAGAAAGAGGAACTCGTTTGTCCGAGTCGTCGTCATCTACCGCATTCAGCGCCTTTTCAAGATTGACATCCGGCAGCCGTTGGGCAAACAGCTTCTCTAAGCGGCGGAGCCGACTTTCCACATGGGACAGATGCCTGCCAGGTTAGTAAAAAATAGAGCGGCACGGTCAGGATACCGCTGGAGACTTTATGCTTACACTCGAGTCAGTGGAGAGCGCACAATGCGTCCGCTATAGTGACAATGCCGCCGGTGCTGCAGACAGATGCTACAGGCTGGCCGCTCCTTTGAGCACTGCCAGAGTCAGTGACTCCTATTTATCGCATTGGACTACTTTTATTACCTTGAGTTTCTTTGAGCGACAGGCATCACACTGTCATTGTCATCTCCGTCAGCTCTTGTGGTGATCAATTCAGCATAAAGCGAGAGGAAAGAAATTTCACTCACTGACAGTATATTCCGTGATGATCGTGGGGAAGACTCCATACTTTGCATCGACAGTATATCTCCAGACAGTCGCTCTTTGAGCGCTGACGGTCTTACGTTCTAACCAGTCACCCCCTCACTGAGAGGTTTGAATTCGCCTCAGCCCTGTAAAAATTTCCGGCCAATGCCGCTCTTGCTGTGATTACGTAACATCCCCGACCAATCATCACATCGCGCATGTTCAAGCTTTGAAGGCTGATCTAACAAAAAACTAGACGCTTTCAAATTCGTTCAACATTCGTGCAGCTGCATCGTCAAAAAAGAAAACGAAACGTTAGATTGAGCTTATTACTTGGAAATTGCTTTTACAAATTTCGGAAAATCAAGACTTAAGAAAAGCCAAAAGTACCACAAAAATAGAGACGAAAAAAACAGACGTTTTGGAAGAAATAAATTCAAGAAAATAAAGAACACACCGGAAACTTGGATATGACCCATGTCTCACACTTATGCGATCGCCGTTCATGCAAAACTCAATTCACCCAGTTTCTAAACCGTGGTGACAGGCACACATATTTGGTTATAAGCTTGTAGACTCACTCAAAGAGGGACAGGTGAGCAGCCCACTTTGAGAAAATACCCAACGATCAGTCTGTTCGCTATGGTGATAGTCGTTCTCGCGCCCTCATAGTCTTCTCTGGAAACGAAACAGACGGTTCATGACATCGAGCAACTTGGCGCAGTGGAAGCGCGCCGGGCTCATAACCCGGAGGTCCCTTGATCGAAACGAGGAGTTGCTATTATTTTTTTTGCGTTTGGCTCGCCTCGCAACCAGAATTGACTCTTGATTGCTTGTCTCGTCTACCACATAAGCTACAACCAAGATCTAAAACGGTGTAAAACGTACGTTGTTTAACGACCTTTGTAAATAGCAGAATGGGCCTGCTGACCTGTGGAATCCATAGCATGCGCCCATGAAAGTAAATCACATGAGCATTGTAAACAAACTGCTCAGCTTACTGGAGTGGGCGTAATATGAAGAATGTTCGATGTTCCAACTTGCAGAACAAAGCATCACCATCTGGCCCTCAAGCTTTCCACATAATGTGACATCGTAAGTAAAATACCAGCTCCGAAAAGACATACTACGTCGCTAAGCACATTGAATCCGTAATTTGGAATGATTAGCGAGCAAGAACAGTATGACAACCCGAGTGGAAAGGGGTTGACACTTTGAAGATTCTCAAGACGCGTTCGAGAAGCAATCGCCTTTTACCATTTCAGGACTAGTCGTAGAAGCGAAATCGAAGCAAAGGAACGTACACTACATATTGGATATCACACGACTATCTGTTATCTCGCGTAGAAATACTACTCTACTTGAAGCGAGAGTTCTAAGCTTACACTAATTTGCTCGTTAATTAGCTAAATCCTGACTTGTATGGCATTTCCACAGAAATGCACCGGCCTCGACATATAGAAAACCAGTGATAGCAACATCCATCTGGACTTATCTGTCAATTTCTCAATTGGCTTAACATAGAGGCATTAGAATCGATAATCGAAACCGCAAAGGAAAGTCAGGGGTTTCTCTTATCTAGAGGATGCGGGTCCGCGTGCTCAACTTATTAGGACCCACACTTGCATGTCCGCTTAAGCTTTTCGGTGTACATTTACGGAAGAAATGCTAACGCTTTGATCGTAAGTAGTACGGCGATGCCGATGCTTTATTGAGGGGTTTAAATCGTACTTCGTGTACTCTTTCGGCTGCTTCTGCGTTTGTTTTTCGGCGATTTCTGTCCTCCTCTCAAGGGGTAATAATCTCCCCAATTCACTTAGAAAAAGGTGCCGTCACTCGGTGAGGTAAAAAAGAACTGCATCTGTTTGATAGGCTATCAGAACAATTCTCGCCATCATTTTGGTTTTATGTAGTAGATACTGGCTGGCTTATCATAACATTATGCCAGACACCTGATTCCCATTTTAGCGCCACACTAGAACGTGCACTAAGGCTTCATAAATGGATAAGATATGGTAGAAGTACAGAAATCGATTTCTGGAAGGCCATGACGGATGATAGCATGCATCCGCCCATAATTTAGTGTGCCGTAGTGTTCAATCTAACTTATCCCTCGCTTACCGTTATGTTGGGTAGGATACCGGCGAAACAGTGTTGACATGAACTATACATATCTTGGTTTGTGCTGATTTAAAAGTACAGCATCGATACCAAACGTGTTCCTGAAGATCAACGGAAAGACAAGAGAAAGAAAAAAGAGTTTATATTCTTGACAACGCAGCAGACGAAATAGCAATACCCAGAAACAATGTCCGTTAAACGCTTCTTCGGGCTGTTGCTCCTGGGCACTGCCGCAACACTTGCTTCTGCCCATCAGCAGTATGTTGATTAGATGAAAATTGAGTCAAAAGTCTTGGCAAAGATCGGTATTAACCCGCTTCTAGCTGCGACACGGACACGACCTACGATTCCTCGGTTCTCCGATGGGAATGGTCACCGGGCGGAGGCCCCCTTGCCAATGGTGACGTTGGCAAGTACCTCCGCTTGTCTTCGGGTGTTGAGATCTGGTACAGCACCATGGGACCTGCACATTCCAAGTATACACCCGTGCTCATTCTGCACGGTGGCACTGGCAACTCAAACCAAATGTATCATCAAGCCAACATGCTTGCCGAGACCCGACTGGTCATTCTACAAGAGTATGCCCGCCGCTCACTGCCACGCCCCTGTTCATTCCACTTGCAAGTCACGAGTAAATACGTTAAAAGCAATGATTAACGTGGAGAATGAATGGACAGTACTCGTGGACAGGGCCGCAGCCCCTATGAGAACTTTACCGAGTTCCATTATGATGACTTTGCCCGCGATGCCATTGAGCTTCTTGACCACCTGAAAATCAAACGTGTCTCGGTGCTTGGCTGGAGTGATGGCGCTATTACTGGACTGGACCTGGCCATGAACTATACCTCACGTATTGACCGCGTCTTTGCACATGGCGCCAACGTACAAGCAGACATGAGCATTCCGGGAACCAACGATCCAATCATCAATTCAGCGAGTGGAAGCCTTTTGTCGGATCAGTCTACCAACGGTACAACCTATTCGACCAAGCCCGATAGCAAGCGGAAACGTGAAACGTGCAAAACCTACTCGTGCGAAACCCTTAGCCCTCTGCCAGCTCGCTGCTCTGCCAGCGACGACGGCGTCAATACGTAAGTGCTCGGTTTTTCTTCTGTATTTTTTACTCGTATCGTTATTTTTAGGTTTGTAGTTTAAAACTTTGCTGACAAACCCAGAATGTGGAATACAGAACCTACCTGGGGCCCTGAAGCCATGGCCAAGATCAAGTGCCCTGTCTGGATTGTTGACGGAGACCATGATGGAGCGATCGAGCGGAACCAGCCTGATGCTATGGCTGCCTGGATTCCCTATGCCGGAGAACTGATCCTGCCACAAGTTGGTCACTTTGCACTTTTGGAAGATCCCGTCTTTTTCAACTTTGCTGTTCGGTATTTCATGGACATGTCTTTCGATGGCGTTTTCCCTACATACTAGTGTCCACGCTGTCGTTCAAGTCAGCTGTACGAGAGATATCCCCCCATGATATTGGCATCCTTCATTGTGCAGCTTCTAGTGGGACTAAGAACAAAACGATGAAAATCCAGAAAATACACATTAACACGTCAGAGTTTGAAATCAGATTAGCAAAGGCATTCTATTGTTCTAAAACTAAATGGGAGAACTTCAGCTCTATTGCATAATTCTGGACAGTCAATTCTCAAGTCCACGAAGACCAATGGTGTATTTGAGGGGATCGTTTTCCAGTGCAGGTTTCTGGGCTTTCAGCTCGTCGACATCCCACTCTGCGTTGACAAAATGACCGTTGAGAAAGCGTGCTTCGGGACTGACAACCCAATTGATAAAGTCACCGGCAAGTCCAACGTCACTGTGGGGATAGCCTGCAGAGATGTCCATGAGGCGTGGCGAAATGTCTGTTGACAAGACAAGACCTGGATGCACCTGGACGATGAAGAGGTCTGGGTTTTCGTAATGGTAATATTCAAACAGCTTGGTTGCCGCCAGCTTGGAAATGGAATAGACACCATTCATCCGCACGTACGGCAGATCAACGACAAGGGAAGAGGTGTGCACAACAGCGGCACCGGGCGCGGAGAGTGTCAAAAAGGACTGCATCGCGTTGAAATTTCCCAAAACATTGATCTCAAATACGCTCCACCAGTCTTTCTGGTCGCCTTCGCTCTCATACTGCCGCACGTGCTTGAGTGCCGATGGCAAGCATCCAGCATTGGCCGTCAGAATATCAATCTTGCCGGGGTTGGCGATGCCCTCCAGCGAAGAGGTCGACGAGGCAAAGTCGGACATGGCCTTTTTCACGGCTGCCGCATCCCTGACGTCAATGCCAGAATACACGCGGATCTCCACCTGGGATGACAGTGCCCGTAGGGTAGCCTCAGTCTCGCGCAGCTTGGCATCTTGTCGCCCCAAAAGACCAATGGTCCGGATACCCGACCGCACCAGCGACGACGCAATGGCCGCTCCGATGCCGCGAGCTCCACCGCCAGTCACAAAGGCCGACTTTCCCGCCGTCGACAATTCCGGTCGCGTAGGCGCAATGGCCGCATAAGTCTTGTCGTGGGTAGGCTTTAGACCATACATGATAGTTGACGATGGAAATTTCTCAAGGAAAATGGATGAGACGGAGGTTTGAATTTATAGTTGTTGTGATTGTTGGGTGAGGCAGTAGTTGCCGTTGCGAGGAGTTACCCTTTTAATACCCATCTTTTATTCACGTCCTTCATTGCATTTAACATGATGCCGACCATAAGATGGAAGTGTTCCTTCCATCTTTCTGCGTGCTTTGTAAAAATGATCATCACGTAAGGCGACAAATGACTATTGTTAAGCATTCCTACGAAAAATGAAGTTAGTTTACCTTTTTACACGCCCATATGTGCACAGTACATATATTATAGTAGAGATGCCACCAAATTTGGAGTACTCTCTACAGCGCATAGAACACAGCCGGTAAAACTATATTTCCGCACCGTGACCGCCTACAATTTGAGATGAGGGAGGGCGCGTCGAGCGCATTGTACGGGCACGTGGCAACGTTCGTGGCGGCGCTTGTGGACGCGTAAAAGGCGTAAAGGTGCGTAAAGGGCATGCCTAAAGAGCAGAGAGTACGGAGTAAAGAGGGCGTGTATGAAGCGTAAAAGGCATACGCAGGTTGCAGAGTGTGTAGAGAGGGCGCGCAAAATAGGTAATTCCAATGTAGTAATTTGAATCGTGCGGAAATACATTTTACCGACTGTTTTATGCACTGTAAATAGTATCTCAAATGTGGTGTCATCTACACTATACAGTAGGTACCCTGCACATAGGGGCGTGCTAAAATGGAACGGAGTTAGGATACACTAAGCCGTCTACTGATACGCTCCAAGGGCTTCTTCGTGGGTAAGTGAAGAAAGATATTGTAACATCAAGTCGTATTTTTGGTTTGTAGAATAACAAACTCAAAAGCGAAGTTGGGTTTTGAAGCATTGAAATACCAGTTGCGATCATCGAGAATCAATTTCCAGCGCAAACCTTGACCTCCCTCCGATAGTAAAGATCTTGGTGCCAAGATATGACAGTCTTCCTTAGACGATGCCGGAAAGCCCCTTAAACCTTTTGCAATGCAAGATGCTGGTCCAACATCTGATGAATGGTCTCGTCAACAGACGCCCATTTGATGCCAAAATCCTTCTCGGCGCGGCGCGTGTCCAAGCGGAATGGCGCCTCATACGGCCCCTTGAGCGCCACGGGGAATGAGGGGTGTCGGCTGCGAATGACCTCGACAATGTGATCCCAGGTAGTGTCCTGGCCTACAAGCACCTCTGTGACCTCAGTGGCGCCCGGGACGCCCTTACCCTTGAGTAATTCGGGGGCGATGTCGAGAGCTCGTAGGTGTGCCTTGCCGACATCTCGCACATCGACGACGGAGCTGGCCGTAAGGGGCTTTTCGGAGGCGAAGGACTGCAGGAACATGGCGTTGACGCCTTGGGGCGCGGCCGACGTGCGTGTGCGGTCATGTCCAATGACAAATGTCGGGTTAATAGTGATGACGACAAAGGCGGGCTTGTGCTTCTGCACCCACTCGATGGTGGCGCGATGGGCAGCTAACTTGGAGATGCTGTACTTGACAAAGTCCTCATTGGGCGGAGGCGGCAGAGGCTGGTTCATGTCAATGTTGATTTTCGGGTTGGCATCCTCTGTTCGCTGTCAGCACAAGAAAAAACAGACAACCCTCACTTGAGTATACCTTTTACCAAATACCCCGGCTGGCTCAGAGCGCTGACAGAGGCCAGAGACAGCACGGAAGCCGTGATGACGACACGCTTGACCGATGCCACCTTGTATGCGGCGTCGAGTACAGCCTCTGTGGCCTCAACGGCCGGGTCGATCCAAGATGTCTTGAGGTCGCCTGAATTCCGACCCGGCATTGGTGAGGCCACATGGACGACATAATCAACACTGTTCATGGCTTTTTCCAGGGCGGCTCTATTCGACAGGTCGGGGATGACAACAAACTCCATCTTGTCTTCGTAGCCAGGGTAGCGACCCTTTACGGCTTCCATCTGCTCGCCACGGCGGACAGTGATTCGTGCACGGTAGCTGGCATCCAGGATCTGAGCCAGTGTCTCAGCGCCAATGAAGCCGGTGGCTCCCGTGATAAGGACAAGAGAAGACATTTCTAGGTGCAAGTGCAAGGTAAAGGTCTGAACAATCGGAGTCTTGACTGAGAGTAGTTGTTTTCTTTCAGTGTTCTTGGCAGAGTTGTGTTTGATTCTGATTTTTCAATATTCGGATCAACTTATCGACTGGAAGAGCACTTGGCCGTTCTTTATAGATGGCCAAACTTCTTACATGCTCTCAGGCTTTCATGACATTACCAATCGTCCGCTGACAGAGATATCCAACCTACTAGGCCAGAGAAAATATGAGAAGACGCATGGATAATCCACTCGCACGCGCCCGCATTACATTTAGTCGTAGGCGAATACACTGACTGTAATACAATTCAAGCATCGCGGATTCGGATTAGTGATCAGATTCTCAGTCAGTTCCAGAATAACGTAGCTTATAAAGCGGGCAATTCCAGACCTAAAAAAGGGCTGATCGGGCTAATTACACGGAGCACGAAGCTTGGAAAGAAGTCGGCCTTTGCGTTTACATTTTCATTCTGTCACCTGAACATTCAAACAGAATTCCCTTACTGCTACTTTGTATAACATGAGTCTGGATGCGGAACGGGCTTGATTTGAGCAGTGGTCCGAGCATCATTTCAAATACGGCTCTTGGTCGGAGAATGGTTAGTAATCTTGACCGTTTTCTGCGGTCCATCTAGTAGCCATAAATGATGGCCGCTTCGCCGTGTTCATTAGTTTCTTTGTAAAGGTTCATGGGCTTCTATATACCAAGATTATCGACCTGGCATTTCCCTTTTCCGAATTGGATAGAACCGATCGCATTATGCCTCTCTGGCAAATTTTCCACCCGCTGAGCGTCTTTGATGCTGAGTCCAAGCAGGCCTTGGTCAGGGACATTACCAGCTATTACGTCGAGAAGCTCGGCTTGCCGGCATTTTATGTCGTGGTGCAGTTTTTCCCACTGAGCTCGGCAGACAGCTACATGGGCGGCGAGACGGCGACCAACTTTGTCCGCATCATCGTTCACCACCTGGCCTTTCAATCGCAGGGGAATATTGCGGCTCATAAGAGGATTAAGCAAGTTGTGGACGGCATTCTAGGGCCCCATGTACGCGACAAGGGCCTCGACTTTGAGTACCATGTGTCTGAGAGCCCAGAGACAATGTGGAAGATTAACGGTCTGACGCCACCGCCATTGAATAGTGACAACCTCAAACGATGGGTCCGGGAGAACAAGGCAACACCTTGGGATGGCGAGGACACTGCGTAGGATGGCATGTAGGATTGTGGGTTGGGGTGACTTTGAGTTACAATGGAAAGTTTTGCCAAAGCAGTGCCTGCCAGACGAGCCAACACAAGAATATAAATATATGAGACAAGACAATGCGCAGTGCTACCACATCTAGTCGTAATAGCAGTCGTTCCAGAGCAGTTTCACGGAGCTGTTCTAGGACTTATCTGTCGTGGGTATACTGCAGCTGGAACGCTTTGTGAGAAATCTGCTTGGGCGCCTCTGATGGCTCAGGCAGCGGCTCACCGCTCGCTGCTAACGTATATTAGTCAACATTGTAGTAGTTGAGAAAGTGATTAAATTATAGTCGTCAGTTGTTGCCATGTTTTTTTAGCTCCTGGTATGCCCAACCATTCACTGAATTGTGACGCTTCATTTGAGTTTCGATGTTGATGAAAAGGAACCAGCAGAACTGAGTGAAAAGCCTGACTTTATTGTAGCCTGGGATATTATTGGTCGTGTGTCCAGTTATTTCGTTTGTAGTTGGTTGACGAGGAGCTTCCAAGACACATTCATTTGAGCGAGGCCTACCGTCAAGGCTCAATATGATTGGTTGGAAAAAATGTATATAACATCTTTATCAAGTGCACCATCTTCCAGAGCGGTGTCTCTTTCACAAAAATCACCCAAGAGCTGACGCAATCATGGCCCACGAAGAGTCAACTGATGAGTCCCAAATCACACGCAAAGACGCAGACTCGGTCAATGATACTTCAAACCCATCCAGCCAGCAAGGCATTCGTGCGTGCAGCATCATTGTGCCCTACCTTGTTGAAAGAGTTGCCGAGTTTCGAAAGCTCAGCGAGCTACGACATGTGGTCAGTTCTTGCAAATCTGGTGTATGAGTTATACTTTAACTTACCAGCCATTTCACAGGGATGGAGCAATCCGGCAGGAGACAAATTCTTCAAGCGACAACGCAAAAATGCCGATTCAGGTAGCGAAAAGAACGTTGCTTACTTCTTTAGTATGATGAAGAAGATTGCGAATGAATTGCACAAACAAGCAAAGGCTTTTCACCTTTCAAAGCCGGGCGCCGGAAAGCCACCTCGAATTCTTGACATGTGCATGGCGCCGGGGGGGTTTCTCTCTACGGCAATGAAGTACAACCCAACAGCACATGCACTAGCGTTCACGTTGCCCTTGTCGATGGGGGGGCATGAAGTACTCATTCCAAAGAACAGTGCGATAGAACAGCGGTTTCTTGATATCAACATGCTCGCCGCAGACATGGGCATACAAGAGATACCCCCCGATCACCCCGAAGCAAAGAGTTTCCTGCCACGGCAATTTGACTCGGAGACTCTCTTCGACATGGCCTTGTGTGACGGCCAAGTCCTTCGCACTCATGCCCGGGAAGCCTTTCGTGAGAGAAACGAGGCCAAGAGGCTTACATGCACGCAGTTGGCACTAAGTCTCCAACATTTGCGACCAGGGGGGATCATGGTGGTTCTACTACACAAGGTCGAGTCCTGGAACACGATCCGAGTTTTGAGAGACTTTCACCGGTTTGCTTCCATCAGACTGGTCAAGCCCAAGGCAATTCATGACAAGCGATCGTCCTTTTACATGGTCGCTACCAATGTCCAGAGTCGGCATCCTGCGGCACTAGAGGCCGTTCAAAGGTGGAAAAGGGTCTGGGAAATGGCAACCTTTGGCGTCCACAAGGACTGTGAGGGTGATCTATTCGACTCTGATACCTTTGTGAAGGAGGTTCTTGACGAGTTTGGCGATGAGCTCATACGCCTTGGGAGGCCCGTATGGAAAATTCAAGCAGACGCGTTGGAAAAGGCAACATTTACTCGGAAGTGAATATTTGGGACGGAGAAGGTTGATATTGTGCTTGTCGTCATTGTCATGTCTTACGGTCCAACAAGGCTCCGTGTCATCTTTGAGCACCTACATGGCAATTATGCTTCACTTAGGCACATTCTGCCAAACAAAATAAATCCAACGATAGGTCTACCATTTTAATTTCCCACGTCTTTCGGGGGAATAATGGGTAATAAAAGATAATTTGTCTCGTGCGGGCCGAAGCAGATGTGATTCTGGCCCTGGAATTTGCTCGGACTCCTGCGAAATGTTAGCCCTGATAGACAGTATGAGATTCGCAATCCGTACCTATCAACAGGGTCATTGTGCAAGAAAATGCCAGACCCCTGGGTATCACCACTGGCCACCTCAAGTACAAGCTGAGCACCTGGCTCGAGAATGACACTCGTGGCCCAGACCTCGACGTCGACGTCATAAATCTCACCCACAATGACTGGCTGCACATCGGTGCTGAGGTACTCTCGCCAGGGAAGATAGGGACGATGTTTGCGGTGTTGCTCAGCCACTTTACGCAAACTGACTCGCAACCAGCCCTTTGTCAGCGGTACCGGGTCGCCAGCGGTGCCGGTATAAAAGACTTCGCGGCCTTTGCTCGAGATATGGCGTAGGGTGACGAACAAGTCAATATCCGAGGGCGTGGGCCCGCCTGGATCGGGCGTGGCGCTGACACAAAGATGGGCAACAATGTGACCCGTGATCTCGATCTCGTGCTGAACGGGTTGGGAGAAAAACTGCACCAGCCGGGGGTCATGGATGGAGCCGAGAGCCGGGTAGGTGAGCTTTTGGCGATGGCGAGCTTCGTATGGATCGGGCGCGAGCTCTCGGTCGGGCGTAAGGTACCACTTTGTCCATTGAGTCCGGGCAAGAGGCCACTCGGTCTCTGAACGACGAGGGTAGGCGCGCTCCGCTTCTGGATTGTTGAAGCCGACGTCACCCCGGCGCAGAACGAGATCGACGGGCGGCACCTGGCCGGTGGTCCAGCCGCGGCGGTCGTCGCCCTTGAGGAAAGCATCGAGAAAGGAGAGCTGGATGTCGACTTCCTCACGGTAGTAAAAGGGCAAGTCATGGCGGCCGGTAATCATTCGTAACCACTTCTTTTGCGAGCCCGCATGCGTGTAGCCCTCCATGTTTCCGCGCAGGTGCAGCAGAATACCGCCCCAGTTCCCGACAGAGAGCAGCGGCACCTCGATATCGCCCATGTCGTACTCCTTGGACGCATAGTACTCCTCGTCTCGGAAACGGTGCGTGCAATTGTCCACGGTCTGGTCCTGCCGGTTCTGCGCGCGCTCGTCGGCCGACAAATTGCCTTCTATAGTCTCGGGAGACGAGATCGGCCGCCGAGGACCCTCGCCGCCTCCGCGCACATTTTCCACCATTTCAATAGGCTCATCGCGCGGCCGGCCGTACTGGTTGGCGACAACCTGTCGGTTCCACCAGAACTTGATAAAGTTGTTGGAGAGAATGCCGCCGTGACGACAGCGGTCGCGATAGTAGTCTGACATGCCTTCCCATGGAATAATGGCGGCCAGGCCTTTTGGCCGGCGAGCAGCTACACGCCACTGACTGCCGGCGTAATAGCTAATGCCCAGCAGTCCGACCTTTCCACTGGACCAAGGCTGCGCGGCAGCCCACTCTATCACGTCGTAGAACGCCTCGCTGGTACCGCGCGACATGGTATCGAGGAAGCCTCGCGATTGGCCGATGCCACGCTCATCTGCGCGGACGACGGCGTAGCCATGTCCCGTCCAAAAGGCCGGATCGGGTGTTTCCCAGGCTGAATGTGGCGATTTGTGTTCTGGATTGACCTCGGAAAAGGAGGCAGCATTGAAGCTACCATTAGCAGTAGTTCTCTTACATCAAAACAAGGATAGACCTACTCTCCGTAATAGGCATCCTTCCCGTAGGGACCGTAAGTTACAAGCACCGGCACAGGCTTGTCGGGGCCCGAAGTCTTTGGACGGTACACATTACACCTGACCAATCCGTCGCTGGAATTTAACTCGACCGTGGCATTTTGCTCAAAAATATAAGGAAAAGATGTGGCGTCAACCTTGTGCAGGTCATGGCGGACGGGATTGGGCATGATGAAGGAAAATGGCACTTAACAGCCATGGCCTAAGATTCTTTCTGGATATGTCTCGCATCATTGCCATGGATATAGTCAGTTAAAGTTTGGTAGACAGGTCACGGGGAGGAAGCATCGGGATGTGGTCTTCGGGATGTGGCGGCGGAGCCGATTTGCGAAAAAATGGACTCCGGGGAAAAACGATGCGGGGTAGACTGGGGAAAGCCGACGCTAGCATACACTATCTATTACTAGTGTAAAACGCTTTCCAGGATTTCCAGCACGTGACAGACGGTCAAGATTACTTTGAAACGGTAATAGATGCTTTTTCGAGCATTCGACGCGTGGCTTGACGGAATGAATGTGGATACCAGATGCGAGAGTTGATGGGAGCCGAAGCCGCATTGGGGGACGTGCTCCAAGTAGAGAGAATTACTTACAAGACGATTCAAATATCTCGTCCAAGCCCTGAATTCCCGTCTTGAATGGACATTCATGAGCCGACCAGTCCTATTCATTTGTCCTCGTTATTCAGCAAAATGGCTGCCATTGCAACTTTGAAAGAAAAACTCCCCCCCAAATTCCCTATTGTCTACCGAGGGGAAACGGCCTACGAAAAGGCACGAGTAGGTCGTGTTTTTAACGGCCGACTGCCCGATCGGTATCCGATCGCAGTGGTCCAGGCCTCGTCGACCGAGCATGTTGCTACGACGGTGACGTTGGCAAACGAGATTGGCTGTCGCGTCTCTGTTAGATCCGGCGGGCATAGCTGGGCGGCCTGGAGTGTGCGTGATGAAGCCATTCTCATCGATTTCGGCCTTTTTCACGGCTTCACCTATGATGCGGCGACGGGTGTAGCCACGGCTTCGCCGAGTACGACAGGCCGCATGATCAACAAGCTGCTCTCGGCACATGGCCGTATGTTCCCGGGAGGCCATTGCCCCGAGGTAGCCCTGGGAGGATTTCTTTTGCAGGGCGGTATGGGCTGGAACTGCAAAGTAAGTGCATCACCTTGATGTGACCTTGGAATTAGCTAACAGGCAGAACTGGGGTTGGGCTTGCCAGAGGGTTTTGGCCGTCGATGTGGTCACGGCAGACGGCCGACAACTGCATTGCAGTGCCAGTGAAAATGCCGACCTCTACTGGGCTGCCAGGGGTGCTGGGCCAGGGTTTCCGGCTATCGTGACGCAGTTTTATCTGCAAACGGAGCCGGTTTCGACCTGCATGCGTTCCTCGGCCTACATTTACAAGAAGGAGGACTTTAAGAAAGTCATCCAATGGATTATAGAGGTGAGCTCAGTCAAGGGAGACTTGTAAAGCATATTCTCACCCATAGGCTTCCCCGGACTACGACAAGGACACGGAAATCGTGGCAGTGTCTTCCTACCCACCGGGATGTGATGAGATTCGTATCATGGTCCTCCTGGTTACCTTCAAGAACAGCGAGAGCGATGCACTGGAAGCCCTTCAGCCAGCACAAGACAGTGCTCCGTCAGGTTATGTCGACCACTGGTTTGGCAGGACAACATCGCTCAGCCAAGAATACGACGATCAAGGCGTGGCCAACCCACTGGCCCATCGCTATTTGGCCGACAACTGCTACGTAAATGACAATGAAAAAGACGTGGCCACCTTGCTGGAGGCGGCCTTTACAACGTTGCCGTCACGGCAGTCGTACTCGTTATGGTTCAGCATGGCACCCTGCTCACGGCAAAAGCTACCAGACATGGCACTGTCGCTGCATTCCGACAATTATGTTGCATGCTACGCCATCTGGCCAGATAGTAGTGACGACGCCCATTGCCGGGACTGGATGCGCAATGTGTTTAGGCGTCTTGAGCGTCATTCCATCGGTAGCTATCTGGGCGACGCTGACTTTCAGGAGCGGCGTGTGCCGTTTTGGAGCGCCGAGGCGGGCACACGACTGATGAAGATCCGGCGGACATGGGATCCCCAGGGGCGCATTGCCGGCTACTTGGACGTGGGCGATCGCAGCGGTCCAGAGGGATTGGCCAATGTGCAAGAGTGGGAGCAAGTGGCGTCAAAGATGTAAATTTTAGTTCTTAAAAGCTGCTAGATAACCAAGTTTGAAGTACTATTGCAAAAGCATGTCTTATGAGCTCTTCGACCTAAACCAATGACAAGTACAGACTTAGGGGAGTGAAAAGCCCGCATCAATGACAATGTTTTGTCCGGTCACAGACTTTGACTTGACAAGGGCGCGCACCTGCTCGGCCACGTCTTGGACAGTTGCAAAACGGCCGAGGCGATTCTTCTGCAGCATCTTCTCCCTGCGCTTTTTCGGAAAGGACAGACCCCATTCCGTCATCAACAGGCCGGGCGAGATACTGTTGACGCGAATGGTGGGCGCCGAAATAGTGGCCAGTGATTTCATTAGGTGGATTTGGGCGGCCTTGGTGACGGCGTAGGGCTGGGAACGGTTAGTATAACGAAAAGAGCTGCTGGCCATCAGAGGGTCAACTCACCAGACTGCTGCCGCTCGGATAGCAGCCGGCCACGCTGGCTGTACTGACAAAAACGGCGGCTCCATTTTCACGCGCATGGCTGGCCTCGAGCCAGGGCCGGGCCGCGTGGAAGAGCCAAAGGTGTGACTTGACGTTGATGTCAAAACAGCGGTCCCAGTCCTCCTCGTCGACGCCGTCGTCCAGGTCGGCAAAGTTGCGCACGCGTGTCCATCCCACATTGGAGATGACGGCGTCGAGTCGGCCACCAGCAGCTGCGGCGGCCGCCTCGACTAGGCGCAGAACCTGGCTGCGATCGGCCAGATCGGCCTGTACGGCAGCAAAGATGGGCGGTAACATCGCATTGTCCGAGGCGGGTGCTGCCTTGGGCGAAGACGGTTGCGC
The DNA here is from genome assembly GCA_019925625.1 of Graphilbum ipis-grandicollis. NCBI lineage: Eukaryota > Fungi > Ascomycota > Sordariomycetes > Ophiostomatales > Ophiostomataceae > Graphilbum > Graphilbum ipis-grandicollis. Next base: position 1,140,836 of record JADHKH010000004.1, read on the forward strand.
CAGCTTTTCCTGCCAGGCCGACCGAAGCTCCTCCACCAGTTTATCGGCACGGTCGGCATTGTGAGCGTAGTTGACAATGATACTCATGCCCAGGTCCAGGGCCAAGACCCGTGCCACTGCAGCACCCACTCCGGCACTGGCCGCCGTCACGAGAGCCGCCTTTCGAGCCTGCATAGTGACTGTGTCAGGGCAGTTTTGTTGGCTCGTTAAACCGGATGAAAAGTCGCCTTGTTCTCTAGACGTCTGCTTCTATGGGATTAAAGGGGTACAACACTAGCTAACCTTTATCGAGGTTGGTTAGCCGGAGGGGGGGATGCTGTTAGTGCTCGCCCACATCCCGATCCTCTCGGCTGATTCCCCGGAGAGAGGTAGGGTGGGTTTATCGAACCCCGTGGGGATTGGGTATAAGGATTCTCGCCGTTTACACTATTTGATGAAAGGTGGATGTGCCTACGGATAGATTTATTCTTGTATTCGAGTATAGCCAACATTCAAGTTTAGCTTTCACATCTCTTAACAAGCATCAATATGGGGTCTATTGAAGCACTTCCAATTTCCATGGCTGCCAACGGCGTCAACGGCGTCAATGGATACCATCAGGAGGAAAAGGGTCTGCACATCATTATTGTCGGTGCTGGTATTGCCGGATTAATGGCAGCTATTTACCTACGCCGCGAAGGCCATACAGTTACACTGCTGGAACAGTCTCGCTTCGCCAATGAAGTGGGCGCAGCCCTGCACCTTGCGCCGAATGCCAATGGACTTTTACGGCGAGTGGGCATCTATGCAGAGAATATCGGGGCCAACCTCACCGAGAGTGTAAGTCTGATTTCATCTCACCTCTATTTCCATTCGGAACTAACGAAAAGGTCACCGAATACGACGCCAACGGCTCACTGCTACGAGAAAAAGATGTCACCAAGACGGGCCATCTCTGGCAACATCCGTGGCACTTGGTTCATCGAGTGCACCTACATGAGGAGCTAAAACGGCGTGCCACGTCCGCCCAGGAGGCTGGCCCGCCGGTTCTTCTTCGGACGAGCTGCCGTATTGTTGACGTCGATGCATCCACGGGAACGGTCTCGCTCGAGAGCGGCGAGACGGTGCAAGGCGATGTCGTCGTGGGTGCCGATGGTGTTCACTCCATGACGCGGGCCAAACTTCCGGGAGGCCAAATTCGAGCTGGGCCGAGCGGCAAGAGCGCTTTCCGGTTTCTCGTCCCGCGATCCGCCGCTCTCGCCGACCCTCGTACCGCTCCGTTCGCTTCGAAAAACGGCCAACTCATCATCTGGTTCGGCCCAGACCGGCGAATTGTCATGTACCCATGCGACGACAACCGGCAGCTCAATTTCGTGTGCATTCACCCCCAAGAGGAGAGTGCAGCTCTGGGTAACAAGTTGGCCAAGGATGGTAAGTTTTCACAAAACAATTAGAGGTATCACAGACTGACCGTCCTCTCCCTTGCAGACTGGAACACGGGTGCCAACAAATCCCTGCTCCTCAATGTGTACAAGGACTTTCACCCGGACGTAGTAGCGCTCCTGGACAAAGCCGAGGCCGAGTCTCTCAAAGTGTGGGAGCTACTCGACATGGATACCCTGTCGACCTGGGCAGACGGGCGGCTGGTGCTGCTTGGAGACGCGGCACACCCGTTTCTACCTCGTAAGCCATTGACACAGACCATGCCTTGATTCTTTCATCTAACCATGCTAGACCAAGGCCAGGGCGCCGGCTGTGCCATGGAAGACGCTGCTGCACTGGCTGCCGTGCTGCCTCGAGGCGTATCGCTCCAAGAGATCCCCGACCGGCTGAAGCTCTACCAGGATATCCGCTTTGAACGGGTAAACACCATCCAGGATTATACCCGCCAAGCCGGGAGTGACTACGCCAAGTCGTGTGAGAAAGTCGACAGTAAGTATCATGCTGGGTGGAAGAGAGGGGTTTTTCTCCGAGTAGTACTGAATAGCAGTGATGGGCTTTACAAACTACAATTTCGGTCACGATGCCTGGGACCACGCCGTTGACGCGGTGCGTCGCTGGCAGTGGCGGCGACAGCCCCATCTCTACTGGCGCATGCCGGTATCCTTTGGGCCCTTCCCCGGTCCTCGGCAGACGTTTGACGGGCGGCCGCGCGTGGCCACGCACTCGACCTTTACAACGGCTTCTGTCAAGTTCCGCACGTCGCGAACCCTGCTGCAAAATCTCTTCCCCACGACCTCGTTCCGCTTCCACAGCCCGGGAACGGTCGCGTACGCCAGCTTCTCGCAGACAACCTTGCATCGCATGGACTGGCTCGGCGGCGGCGGCTACCGCCACCTGGGCCTCTACCTTCACGGCGTTGATTACGTAACTCGTGGCGGTCACGTGTTGAGTGGCACGTATTTGCCGCTGCTCTTTGAGAGCCTGACCGACCCCATTGTCAGCGGTCGGGAGGAACTCGGCATGCCCAAGCTGTACTGTGCCATTGACGTGTGGCAGCGCGAGCACAGCTACCGCATTGATGCCAGCTGGCAGGGTGCCTGCTTTGGCCGCATTGCTCTGACGGGCTTGCGAGAGATGGACGCCGCCAGCGATCGCGGCACCATTGGCGGCGAGGACGACGACGGGATTTTTGCGTACAAGTACATCCCCAAGGTCGGCCGGGCCGTGCGTGGACAGGCTGATGCAGAGTATGCTACGTTTGTGCCGCACGCCGAGGAGGCAGAGGTGGTGCCGAGCCGGGTGACGCGTGTGCTGCAGGCCGACAAAGCCTCGGTCGAGTTTGACGGTCTCGACTGGGAGGCCCTGCCGACGCTGCACCACGTCACCAGCCGGCTTGCCGAGATTCCCATCTACGAGGTGGTCAGTGCCAAGGTGGTGAGCGGGGTAGGCGTTCCAGACGTGTCGAGTGCGCGTCGGATTGAGTAAGGCTGTTGAATGTGCTTTTGATGTTTGTTTACTATTTTCAGATTGTAACTGTACGTAAGCTACCAAATCCTCTATTTCAATGATTCGCTTACTTTTCATAGCGATGGATGCCATTTTCTGAAACATGGCATAACTCATTTAAATTTGAATTCTATTGTTTTTCAAAGGGGTTTTCTGCTAGTCCATGCAGATTCGGCTCCCTCCCCCACATCGGGACTTGGTCTCTGCGCAAGTATTTATGAGGAGAGCGCATTGTTGCGTGTTGTGTTGGAAGCTTACCAGAGTATTACAACTGCCGACTTACTCCTAATCCTCATTCGCCATGGCTGCCGCAGACAATAATTTACGCTCCATCCAGCGTTTCATCACCACCCACGACGCCCATGGCAGAACCGCCTTTGATGAGAGTATCTCAGCAGATGCACCGTTCAAGACACTCCCGGATGGTGCCGAGTTTGCTCTCTGCTATGCCACGGATACTTTTCCCGTGAAACTGTCCGACGAGGCCGATATCCATACCTATGCTAAGTACTGTCAGAGTCTCCCTGGCATTGCCATTGGCACGGGAACCGTGCTTCGCGTAGTGGATATGCGCCCAGGCGCTTTGTCGCCGATGCACCGGACCATTAGCCTTGATTACGGCGTCGTGCTGGAAGGCGAGGTCGAGCTGCTGCTGGACTCGGGCGAATCTCGATTGATGCGCCGCGGCGACATTTCTGTGCAAAGAGCTACGAATCACGCCTGGCGCAACACGAGCAGTACAGAGTGGGCGCGAATGCTGTACGTGCTCCAGCCGGCCGAGCCACTGAAAGTGGGCGGTGCCGTTTTGCGTGACAACACGGAAGAGACAATTCCAGGGCATAAATAGCACGGGATGCGGCACGTGGCTCTTACATCAGTGTCTTTGCCAATGCGGCTAGCATAGTGGGTCTGCCAGGCCGCTAAGGGGTGGAGATTTGAAAACGAAATGCGGGGAAGCAAAGGGCTAGGCCGGGCACTTATATAGCTAGAAGAATCATCAAACCACTTGAACGGTTGACCAAAGTGCTTGCGTTGCAGATTCTACCAAAGTCATGGACGATGCTCAGACGACACAGCCACAGTCCAAGACTCTGGCACAGAAAATGTTTCAATGTTCGCTTTGCAAGCGAACTTACACTCGGGCGGATCACCTAAGCCGTCACATTCGCTCACGTTAGTTTAGTCATCTAGTTCTTCACTGATTATGTATTGCCTTGAGTGTGTACATCTATGAGGCGCTGACATACGCAGACCTGCAGGAGAGACATTTCCAGTGCCATATCTGTAGCAAGGCGTTTGGGCGGTTGTAAGTGCATTCAGGTCCTCGATTTTTCATAGACTGACGGCCTAGAGACTTGCTCAAGCGACACGTCAACGGCCACCAAACCAATGGAAAGCCTCCGCGCATCAGTCTTAACCAAGGACCACGGGTGTCTCAGGCCTGCAAAGGATGTGGCGCGGCCAAGCTCAAGTGCGACGACGAGAAGCCGTGTGGACGCTGCCGGCAGCGTGGAATTACCTGTGAATTCGGTAGACGAGAGCCTGGTATAGATGCTCAGTCGGCATCTCCGCCGTCTCAACTGCCACCAAGGTCGCCCTTTTACAGCTCCGACGACACAGCTGCCATTACCGTTGTCACAGGAGCCATGGAGTCGGCAGACTCGGTGCTTTCGGCGTGCACGTCCGAATCGATGATCCATGACGCCTGCTTGTTTACCGGGACACCGTCACCCATGGTCGAAATGGCACCGCCGCCGCCCTTGCCACCGCCACAGCAAACAGAGTCACCGGCACAGCAAATCATGTCGCACAGCATGTCGGGCTTCCTTCGTGGAGCCATGACACCAACTCTTCCGACCGGAGATGTGGACGACTTTTTAGCCTCCCCTTGGATGGATATCGACAATATGAACCCGCGAGGGCTGCTAGACTTTACGCGGGAAGGGGTGGATTTCAATGATGCAGACCTTTCGCTCTTGGACCAGCTTTGTGGAGGCTTTTCCGACGTGCCCATCCCGGGCATAGGCACAATGCCAGGCTTTTCAGGGGTGCCGGCAGGGATATTGAACTCGCCAATTGCAACGAATATGCACCAAAGCATTGGCATACAGATTTACTTGTGCAAGCAGATGGCCTTGGGCTCCAAAGCATTCCAACGGTCGGTGCTGGGAATCTGGATGCCGGCAGGACAGGACCGCATGGAAACCGAGCTGGAAAACTTTCTTGTCTTGAGCGCCGAGGCGGGACCCGCTTCACCAGACACTCGTCTGGCACTGGAGCGGCGCTGCTTGCGCGAGCCACTCAGCCGTACGACTCGCGACCGTTTACTGGCCATGGTGCTTCGCACTTGCAAGCCAGAACGAGCGGCCGTGATTGTGCAAACGTTTCCGCCGGCCGGCCTGTTGGATGATTTGCTAGAGTGCTTTTTTCTGCATCATCGAAAGCAGCTCGACAGCTTTCTGCACCTGGCCACCTTTGGCCCCAATGAACAGCAGGTGGAACTGCTGGCCAGTCTGGTGGCGCTGGGCGCCATCCGCGGGACAGACGTCCGCCCCTTGCACAAGCTGGGTTTTGCTTTGCAGGAGTCGGTGCGAACACTGGTGCCCGGACGCTGTGAGGAGGCCAACACGACGACACGAGAACTCTGGCTGAACCAGGCTTTTCTGTGCGAGCTGGAAGCTGGCATGTGGAGTGGTATCAAGCGTAAGATGGAAATGGCCGAGAGTCACACGCAAATTCTGCAGACTGTGAGTAGCAAGCCTGCCGGTTTTGGTTTGAGCTTCTCGGAATGCTAATGTTTAGATGCTCCGTCGTGCCGGTCGCTTCCATCGACTCGGGCGCCGCGAGGAGCTGCTCCCCGACGATGACGACCATGTGCTTCAGCAAAAGTGGCAATCCTGGGTCCAGCGCGAAAGTCTCAAGCGTCTCGTCTTCCACGCCTTTATTTTTGACGCCCACGTGTCCATGACCATGTTGACGAACCCGGTTGTCTCTTTTTCCGAGCTCGCCATCCCCTTACCGGAGCCGCGCGCCCTTTGGGTGGCCGAAAGTGCCGAGCAGTGGAAGGCGCTGTACCTGGAGCGGCCTCAGCGGCAGCCTCCCACTTTGCTGGACTTGTTACAGCCTCCCCATCCTCAATCTCGGCTGCCCGACGAGGCCGACTATGACGTCGGCCTATCGAACCTGGTCACATTACACGCCATCTGGGGTATGATTTGGCAACACCAACAGCTCGTGTCGACGGCCAAATGGCCAGGCGAGTCGGGGGATCAGCGGGTGCAAGGCATAGCTACGGCTGCGGCCAGCATCTCGCTCCGGCGCCAAGAGCTGCTACTGGCGCTGCACCAATTCAGGCTAGGCATCCATGATGGCACTGGAGCCGGTCCCCCACATCCCGAAGTTGGTCTTGTGCTCGAGTTGTTGCACATGTACCTGCACATGGATATTGGCGATGCCCAGCTGTTTGCCGGAAAGGAGTGTCTCGAGGATGCCCGCCGCGTTTTTCCCGCCCTGCAACACTGGGCCCTCGATGGCGCCGGTGCCGATGCCCGCAAGGCCATTTGGCACGCCGGTCAGGTGTTGCGTGCCGCCCGGAGATTTCCTCAGCGCCATCTAGACGGCTTCTACGCCATTGCTGTCTACCATTCCAGTCTCGCCTTGTGGGTCTACGGTGTGATTGTCCGCAAGGCCAGTACCCTTCAGAGCAGCGAGGGATCGGGCGTGGAAGCAGAGCCGGTCTTCCTGGACGGCGCGGAATCCCCCGTCCATCAGCGCTTCGTCACGCTCGGCCGCGGCAGCCCCTGCATCAGCTCTGGCCTTACGGAATCAGGCGGGGCCATGCTGGTCGATCCGGAGGCGATCATGTCCACTATGGCTGATGTGTTGTGCAGGAATTTTTCTACCACACTGGAAGCGACAGACCTGCCGCCATTGGTGCAGAATCTGGTACAGCTCCTGCGAGATCTGGGCGAGGCAACCACTGGGATCAACTCTAGAGAAAGTGGTGTGCTGTAGAGGTCATATTAAAGTGAACACGATTATTATACTAAACTATCAACTAATACTCCCCACCGAGATCGTAGCGAAAGATTTTGTCGTTTAGTCGTCCACCAGTGGCACGCCAAGTCCGATGTGCCAGCTATTTGTTCTCATTAGTTTGAGCAGATGATTATTGCGGAACAATGCTTACCGTGACAACACGAATGCCAAAAAACATGGTACCAATAAAGGCGCGCTCAAACCCATTGTTGAAGACGATAATCTGGCTGAGATCACGGTGTCGATTAATCGGCCGACATGGAGGCACAGATCGGTGATTTGTCGGCCAGTTTGTTTGTTGAGCCACTATGGACGAGGACGGTGCATCTATGGGGACCAATTCCTTCTCTCGTGTCTGCTGTTGAGGAGAATAATACAATTCATAGTCTAAAAGTACGGCCTGTCGCGGTGCGGATGTCTCTGTTGCTGTTCTCGACATTATGGAGGTTGCCCGAATAGAGTATTTCTGAAATGGAAAATTAAAAGTTGGAAATAAAAGTGACATTCCAAGACTTTGGTCTATTCCTTTACAGGGGTCGGCATGTGGCGCCCTTCCGGATCCTCATTCTATGACCTCAGCGCTCAGTCGCTATAGCTCGAGGTACATGAACAATGCAATGCAGTTCACCGAGTAAATCCATTGCAAAGCACGCTAAGCAACACAAGTTTTTACTCTCATCATGTCCAAGGCAAGCTCTACAAACCCGCCAACACTGTCACGTCTTCGTGACGCCCTCGCCGATGGTCGCCTTGATGCCGTTTTTTTTCGTCGCGACCAGTTGGCCTGTCTTCACAGAAATCTGCTGCGACACCAAGACTGCATAATCGACGCCACCATCCAGGATGCTGGCCTCACGCGGGCAGAGGCTCTCGTGGAGTTTTACTTGGTCCTGGCCGCTCTCAAGCGGTTTCTAGTCGAGGACTTGGCCGTGGATAAGCTGCTGTCGCTCGAGTATCGCATTGCCCGTGGCCATGATGCCCCAGAGGCCCGAGATCGTGTCGGCATTGCCTTGGTCGTTCCGCAATCACACACATTGGTCTACTCTGTGGTGGTGCCTGTATCTGCTGCGCTGGCCGCTGGAAATGCTGTTGTCATCGTGGTATGTCCTCTGGAGGAAATTCACATGTTTTTGGCTGACTGGGTCTTGAAGCTGGAACAAACTCTCTCGAGCCTCCCCGTCGTTCTGGCAAAGGTTCTGTGCGAATCTCTCGACGCATCTGTCTTTGATATTGTCCAAGAATGTCCGGATCTGGGAGCAGAATCGGACATTGTAAATGTCCTTCAAGAGACAACGGCAGACGGGGCAATGATGGCTGGCCAGCTGCTTTTCTCTCCTCCCCATGCCCTGGCTATTGCCATTGTCGATCGCACAGCCAATGTCGAGCAGGCAGCCCAAGATATTGTGCGCGCACGCATGGCTTTCGGCGGCCGGTCACCCTATGCGCCTGATGTCGTCTTGGTCAACGAGTTTGTGCTGGAGAAGTTTCTCTGTGCAGCCATGCAGCAGTGTGTCCACAAGCTGGTGGAGAGTCCTGTTGGTGTGCCTTCCGCAGCAACGACCATTGATGGGCCAGATCCTCGAGCGGTCCGCACAATTTCTACCGGAGCCAATGGCGGCATCTACGAGGTGTTGGATAGGTACGTTTGCCCTCTGGCTGGCTTCACAGTGCGCCGCGCTTCCTTCTAACCCCCAGACATGCCTTGATGTCTCTCGGCAAGATCAGACACAGGGCCCTCTACATCCACGGCTACAGCAGTTTGGATGACGCCATTGAGTGCATCACAGACCTGACTGTTGGGCCGTCATTGGCCATCTACGCCCATGCCGACTTGGCCAGCTGCAAATACTTGCTTCAATATTTGCCCGCCCACGTCGGTTTTTCCAATGGGATTCCAACAGAACTACTAGGTCAGGTCGCCTTACTCCCTTGGCACTCCGATTTTGGACACAGTTACTGATTCGCTTGATTAGTCGGCCCTGCCGCGCCCGTAAACGCACCGATTGATTTGATCAGTCGGTACTCTCCTTCCATGTTTACTGTTCCACATCCCAAGCTGCTTGGAAACACGGCCCTTTCCCATGAGCTCAATGATATTATATCGGGAAAGACTGCAGAGGCCCTACTTTCGAAAAAGGTTGCCATTGAAGACAGAGAACCCGTCAGGATCATCCATGGCTACTTTGAGACGGCTGCTCTCGTAGGTCTGGTCACACGGCTGACGCCGCTACTGGCAGGAATGGGCTACTTGGCGTTTAAGGGAGCTCAAAAGGTAGCTAGGATGAAATGAGCATAGATAATATCAATTGATTTGTGTCTTTTGTCAAATGCACCCAAAATCATGGAATCGATCCACATATCCCCCATGCTCCCCGCAATACTGTACATACTGTTCTTGTTACCAAGTGAAGAACGCCCCCACATCCCGAAGAACTGCAAACACAATAGTAAATAGAAGTATACCTAGAGAGCACTTGACGGACCCAGTATGCAGAAACTAGTCTGTATGCAACCGACATGGCCTACACTCCAGTACACTTTTTTTCCCATGGCTCGACCATGATGCTGGGCGAGGAGTCTGCATCGGCCAGCTATTGGAAAGAGTGCGGCGACGATGCTCTTGCCAACGACGTCAAAGGGATTGTCATCATGGTGAGATGTCCTGACATTCCGTTTTCATTCATAAATGCTTATTCTGTCTGAAAGGGAGCTCATTGGGCTGCCAGCAGCGACATTATCGAGGTGGCCACCAATCCTACACCGCAAAAATCGCCCGTTGCCTACGTGCACCCGTCCAAGTATAAAGATTACACCTTGAAGCCTGACTTGACGACGGGTGAGCTCTGTGTATCGTTGCTGCGCGAGGCTGGCTTTGCCGCGCACGCCAACCCATCCTTTGACTGGATCCACGATACGTATTTGATCCTTATCCGCATGTTTCCTGATCCGGCCACCTGCCCGCCGACAACTATCATTTCCATGAACCCACGCTACGATCCTCACTATCATATGCGCGTCGGACAGGCTCTACGACCTCTTCGTGCCCAGGGGTATCTTCTTGTCGGTTCCGGCGGCGCTGTCCACAACTTGTATCGCAACGTCTGGGATCCCATGATCAAGTACGCCGACAACTTTGCTCAGCCAACGCCGCCTGAACCATGGGCTCTCGAGTTCCGCCAGAGTGTCGAGGATGTTCTACTGGGAGGCAGCAGGCGAGAAACCATTAACAAACGGCCAAAACAGGGCAGTGCTGGCGGGCCTCGCCTGCGTCGTGCTGTCACCCGCCTCATAAAGCACCCCCTCTTCCGCGACGCTCACGCCACCGACGATCACTTCATGTCCTTGTGTTTCGTGGCTGGTGCTGCCGGTGCGCCCGAGGATGTCAATTCACCGACTGTGCTGGGTGCCGAGGATTGGGAACTGACCAACATGTGTAATAGCCAGTTCACCATTGGGTGCTGGACTGGTTTGGGTCAAGGCTTTTAACGAATGGCCACAAGTCCAAACAATTTCAGCCTCACGAGTATGTTTGTGCGATGATTTACATTCAATGTTATACCAAAATTGTTAATCATATTTATCACCAGTAGACTCATACGCCATTCCAAAATAAATTAAATTCTGTGTATCTGTATCTTTAATGGCTGTCAGTATGCGTGTTGATTGCCAAGTCCTCCCACCTTTTTTGAGGGAGGCGATATAAGTGGGTTAGCTACTTTGTATATTAGGTGAGAGGGAAAAGGAATCGAATTTCTCAGTTGTCATCATTTCATGTAATTGTATATTTTTATGATTTGCCTACTGCCATTGCTGAACCACGAGCTCATTCAATTTTGATAGGAAAGTTAGCTGAAAAACACATAGCACGCAAACAAAATTGTAGAAGTGAAAAAAAAGCTATATGGGAATTTTCCTCTCAAAGGGAAAAAACGTGCAAATACACAGAATGATAACGCCGTCCTGTGCATTTTGAACTTCAGTAAAAGCCGCCACCTCCCATCATACCCAGGTTGCCAAACTCATCTTACTTCAGCAGACTTCACTAACAATAACTCCACTTTCCTTAATGGAAAATCCCGTAACGTGTATTCTTTGGCCGAGATCGCAAAGGGTGAGCCCTTCCCGAAAACAATATTTCGAGAATCGGATAGCGTTCGGGAAGTGGAGGCCAGAAATAGCTCCATTCTTCAGGACTGCTGGCTTCGGCTAAGGGGGAGAGTCTTTGATTAAAGCAGCTGCATTGGCCACCAAAGAGGTCTTCTCAAGTCAGCCAATCCAAGCACACGCAACACCTAGAAATCACATGATGTCTCGCAAGTATCTCAAGAAAGCTACCGGTAGCAGCTCCATTGGTGGTGGTGCGCCGGGAAAATCGGCCACAGACGTTGCAGGCATCGTGCGAGATATCATTAACAAAATCCGCAACGAAGGCGATGCCGCTGTAAGACAGTACAGTGAGAAATTCGACTCCTGGTCGCCAGCTTCATTCCGGCTGTCCGACGCCGAGATTGAAAACTCCCTGGCCCTGGTGCCTGCACAGACAATCAAGGACATTAAGGAGGTCCAGGCCAATGTACGCCGGGTAGCGCTCGCGCAAAAGGACACACTCGGGGAGTTTGAAATCGAAAAGGTGCCTGGAGTGTTTATTGGACAGAAAAACAATCCAATTCAAACAGTGGGAGCGTATGTTTTCATTTGAACAATGTATCCCCTCATCTCGTCCCAGCTTCAAGCTGACATCCAGTTACATACCTGGTGGCCGCTACCCTCTGCTGGCATCGGCCCATATGACCATACTGACGGCCAAAGTGGCTGGTGTTGAGCGCGTTGTGGCCTGTACACCGCCCGACCGCGGAAAGATTCCACATGCCACCGTTGCCGCCATGCACTTGGCCGGTGCCGACGACATTTTCATCCTTGGCGGAATTCAAGCCGTGGCCGCCATGGCCATTGGAACCGAAGCGATGCCACGCGTAAACTTTCTCGTCGGTCCTGGCAACGCCTTTGTGGCAGAGGCCAAACGCCAGCTGTATGGCGAGATCGGCATCGACCTGTTTGCCGGGCCCACGGAAATCCTCATTGTCGCAGACGAAACGGCCGACCCGTTCATAGTGGCCACGGACCTGCTATCGCAGGCTGAACATGGGCCTGACAGCCCGGCGATACTAATCACTACCTCGGAAACTGTTGGGCGCAAGACAATCGAGTATTGCCATCGCCTCCTAGCCGCGGGGGACCTCTCCACGGCGCCCGTGGCCAGCGCCTCCTGGAGCGCGCTGGGCGAGGTTATCGTCGAAGACTCGCTGGAGGCGGCTTTCCATCTCGCCGATGAGTTTGCCGCCGAGCACGTGCAGGTGCTGACAGCGCGCCCGCGAGATGCCCTCGATCAAATGAAAAACTACGGCGCACTGTTCCTGGGCCCCATGACATGCGTCTCGTACGGTGACAAGGTGATTGGCACCAACCATGTGCTGCCCACTTGTGGTGCTGCACGCTACACTGGCGGCCTCTGGGTGGGCAAGTTTATGCGCACCGTCACTTACCAGGAGGTACGTTCGGCCGAGGAAAGCGGCCGACTGGGTCGTCTATGTGGCCGGGCGGCACGCGCGGAGCTATTTGAGGGTCATGCTCGGTCGGGCGACCTGCGGGCCAGTATGTACTTGGGAGATGCGCACTCGTGGATCAGGAGGTAAAAGTGTTGTCGACGAGATTTGTGGACGAGAGTCCGGGAACTGGCACTAGGATGATCTCACAGTGCTATTCGAATAAATTCCGGTCATAGGACGTGTCCATAAATCGCATGGATTAGAGAAGTGATGTCTAGCACTGCTTTCATAATTTTGCTTGTACTTGGTTCCACGTCCAGATTCACTTCCTTCTGGGGAAGTAGGCCGATGTTTAGGAGAGGCTCAGAGTCTGTCGTGCCGTCTTCGACACAGCGCAGCAAGACAGAGTTTGGGAAGAAGAGATGACCTTTCGCTTCATCGACACGTCTTCAACCACAGTCGAACCATCTGCGATATGGTTCTGGTAGTGGCTTTTGATCAAAAACCGACGAAAATGTTGTGGTCCATGCTTTCAGTGACGCCTTACTGTCGTCTAATCTTTAGAAATAATCCATCGACTTTCACAAGCGAGCCACCGAAGCGTTATCAAAACGATGAAAACAAATGGCGAATGAGCTGCTGCACGTGACCAGGCTAAGTCTCGTCAGGAAAGACAGTCATCTACACACGTGACCCTATAAGCATAAACGTACTTGTGTAACAGTACTTCCGAAACTGTCGTATTTACAAGTAAAGCCTTATGAATCATGAAACCACGTTGACATAGGAAGCACTGTTGGTTTATTCGCCCACTTCCCGGTCGACATCCCACCTGGCATACTTCATGATTCGCCAACTAAGCGTCTTTGTACGCAAAGTTTTACCCCAAAAGAACAGCGGGACCCAAAAGATGAGCACGCCGCCGCAAATCGCAGCCATCTCGCCATAGGCCACAATGTAGCCATGCTTATCGACCCACGGGTTGGTGTAGAAGCCGAGCAGGAAGCCAAAGGCGGATTTGAACGCCAGCTGCGTCACTACTGTTTCGCCGGCAATGGGGCGGTAGCTGTCGATGATGTACACGAGCGAGACGTTGGTCGCCTGTGTTATGGTAAAGTTGACTGATAATTAGAGTGCGGAAGGACAAGGTGAGGGACGGAGAGGGAAACAATACTCACTTAGGCCAATGCCCAATGTCGGCACCATCCAGTGCATCTTCTTCTCGATACCCACTCCGTACAGCACGAGAGATAGCGGACCTGTGATGACGCTGATCATCATGGCAGGCAGCCGCATTTCCGGTTCGCGGATTCCATTGTTCCGGCGCGTTAAAATATCGGCAACCCAGTCGGAGAGGTGGCCGCCAAACAAAATGCCCAGAAGCGCGCCGATCACGGCGGCAAAGAAGCACAGGCCAGCCTGCCAGGACTCGAAGCCGTAGGCGGTCTGAAAGGCCGGTGACACATTGGATGTAATGGCGGTAATGAAGCCGATCGTCACTGACATTACCAGCGTCGCCCACAGCACAGGCGGTAGCCCTAGAAGCATGACCGGACGGATCATCATGCTCCAGAGCGACTCCTCCGTGAAAGAACCGTGATAGAGCTTGAGGCTATCGACCCAGAACTGACGAGTGCGTCCCTTTTCTACCTCTGATGGAGACTCGACACATTGCACATGGCCCTCCTCGTCAGGCGCCTTTGGTCGATATGCGTTCGACTTGGCGTGCAAGGTTGTGGATATTCCGTGGACATCGGGACTGCGGTTGTAAGCCGTTTCGGGAAAGGTGCCGTAGATTATCAAGGTAGCTGCCCCGATGAGAGCAATGGCTACGTAGTAGATGTAGCGCCACGGATGGTACTTGACAATGAAGCCATCTATGATGGCACCCAGGGCAACTCCCAGGTTCAAAGAGGCATTGTACAGACTTTTGAATGTAATGGTCAGTAAAAATAAAAGTCAAAAGATTACATCCAAGAGTAGCTGGCAGGAAAGTGGAAAACTTACGCCGTAACAGCTCCTCGCTCGTGCAGGAAGAAAATGTCCGAGATTGTAACTGGTGCCAGACACTCGCCTGCCCCGGCCGCAAAGCCCATTACAATACGCGCGACGAGAAAATTGGCGTATTGCGTAGCCACGCTGCACCAAACAGCCGTGATGACATAAATGGTAAAGGCCACGACGTAGACGGCACGACGTCCATACTTGTTTATCAGAGGCATCCACACCAGATTCCCCAGACCTTGGAATAAGGCCGTGCAGTTGAAGAAGTAGGCTGTTTTCGCAATGGGACCGCTCATGCCTGTCGTTTGCCAGTCGGGGAAAAAGTCCTGCGCTGTCTGCAGAATGGCGAGAGTCGGGCCGGCAGCCAGAAAATTACACAGGATCATGGCAAAGCACACAGCCACAGCCGTATAGTATTTGAAAGCTCTGGGCCTGTTCTGCTGTTAGACATAATGAAAACAAACTCATGGTACTCCGTCTTGGTCACCTTACCAGTTTAAGGGGTCTTTGGGATCGTCCGATGGAGTGGGAATGAGAATGATTTGATTGGTGATCTCATCACGAAGGCGGACGTGTCCTAGAGTGGCCATATCGTTTCGAGCTGGTTTGACCACCCGAGTAGTCTTGGGAATATCGGTCCTGTCCATGGCGATACCTGATTTTGGATTGATATCCAAAAGATAAAAAAACCAGTTTCAATCAGTGTGTGCCTCCAGAAACGGGGGGCACAGGCATTTCATTGACCATTTCTTAGCATGCTTCCATGTTGCTGATTATATATATTAAACTGTCGAGCTTTGTTGTCCAACAAATAGTCTGTCTTCTCCACGTTTCAGCGCCTTTCCCCTTTGCACCACAAACCGGCATCAGCATCAATATTCCCCACAAACCGCATCTAGGTACGATCTCCCCACATACCGAGCCTTGCACTTGAACAAGATGCGCTTATTGCTATGAATGGCCATTTTTGCTTCTAGCCCGGGATAGTATTTCCTTTGTTGTACAAGTCACGATCTCACAACATTTGCCCACCTTATTACATACAAAGACTTATTTAGCGTGGAAGCAGCCAAATTGTCGACTGCTGTCAGAATAAACGACACATTTAATGTGCAAAGGCCATGTAGTGTAAGCCTTCCTTCCCCAGGGCACTTTCAAAACAGGAAAAATGACCGCTTTACCCCGCAAAGAACGCGTAAGTCCGCTTTGCCTCCACAAACAGCAATCCGGGGAAGCCGTAAAAGGGGTTAGTGTGGAGTGAAATACCCCGGAAGAGAAGAGGAGTAATGAAATAAGAAATATTTTGCAGTAATAATGCCGGCGGGCCCAGTTTAAATTCGTCTTTCCATAGGGCCGGATTCATAGGAAAAGTAAATGGGAAGTAAAAAGCAGCCCCATAAGGTTGCCTTTTTAGTAATAATGCCATAGGCACTCTACATTTATGAAATAAATACTAGTGGTGTGCTTTGTCCGCTTTTTTGGCCACGATGCCTGAGTATATGTAGTTTCTGCCGACTCTTTTTTTCGCGAAACTTTCCTTTCATTAATAAAGAGAGCCCCTATTTGTACGCGAAATCCCTATCTGTACTATGTGCCCCACTTTTCAGTCACTACACGTACTCGCAGTAATATGCGATAAGTTCTGCTATTATTTACCGCTTTCGTAATCACGTTATTACAACTCACCATAAATAAACCGCTGTCGTTGATAGCGCTGCCATAAGCACTGGTACGACCTAGTCGGCAAGGCCTTCGTCACCATGGTGAGTCTTGATTTGTCTTGTTTTCCGTCATAGTAGTGAGCCCGGCTGCGGTGCACCTGCACCTGGCGGGGATCTTTTGTTGTGCCCTTTGTAGTGTCGGCCTAGATCAGAGGATAAGTGAAAGGCTGGGCTAAAAGAGGAGGCGTAATGTGATACACGTGACCGGATAAGTGGGGACTAGTCAGAGGTGGGACCTGCTCAGATTGCGGAAGGAAAAGGGGATTAAATCGCCACGCGACACGAGAGTTTTTTCCTTTTTGGGTTTTGAAAAGATTCATCCATCGATCATTCACTAGCTTAGCTGAAGGGCCATACGTAAAAACGGGAGTTCTTGAGCTCGAAATATGCTATGCACGTCGAGATCTTCAAGGTTGAAATTTGAGACCAGCGCAGATGCACATGCCGATGTGCCCATCCTTGGTTTTCATTCAAGCACCTATTTTCATAGGCACAGCTTTACTTGCATCTATCAAAATGACCAAGGCGTTGTTAGAGACATCCTGACGCAACTCTCTCCTGAACATTTTCGACAACTTTTACCGCTGTTAATGCGCCGGTGCGGGTCCCGACGAAACACTAACAGTAGACTGCGATAATGACGATCGTTTTATTAATTTACAACTTGGAAAAGCCGTTGCGAGCATGTCACTTAGTCTGTGTTTTTCTGATGTAAGTATCGTTGCGTTAATTTTCGATGTCGAGATAAGGGTCTAAAAATCGACATAAGAGGCTAAACAGGAAGGATGGTAAAGAAAAGTTTTGAAACCCTTATTTTTTCCGTAATGAAGTTGTTTCTCTGGTTGAAAGTTCTTTTCTGCGCTTCACAAAATACGTCTTTCCGGGGCATGAAAGGCTCCGAACGTCACGCATTTAATAGAACAAAGAGCACTGCTCCCTTTCAAATAAAAGGTCAGATTTTAAGCTTAAAGCGCCTATATGCGCTTATTAGGCGACCGCACTTTGTACAGTGGCGTTCAAATCCAATCAACCAACCCAGACATCCTGACGAACTATAATGCGGCGGTGTTAGGGCGTAAATCTCAAATCTGGTGACATATCGCATGGGTAAAAAATGCTTTAAATAGGCTAGAGATCGTGCGCGAAAGCAAGCATATATGTCGACGAAAGTGATGTAGTGAGTGTATCGACGGTCGTCAGCGTGGATATCATGATGCACATGGTCTTGCGACTGAGTTCAGGTGTCGAGGTCTTTGGCAGCTTCTCCGGAAGCAGCCGCTGAACGATTGAAAATGCTGTAATGGCAAGGTAACTGTAAATGTTATCTGCCTGCTTTGTAACGAATATTTACTTGAATTCCTCATGGCGGCCGTTTAGGATGCCCTCAAAATGTAGCATTCCAACCAATGTCTGAATTAGCATGATAAAGTAGGTCCCATCACATCGTCTTTGTTATTACTTGACCCACTCGGCCATTATGCAGTCCTCACATGTAGACCGTAGTTCTTCTCAAATACATTATCAATGTATTTCCCGAATTTGGACTGAATACGCTTTTTACTAGACCTGTTGGCTACCCATAACTGTGCACTTGTCAACGTAGCAGACCATTCTCCACCTCCGAACAGCCACGGAGAATGCACCACTATTGAAGGTACTGAGGGATCGCATGGAATGGGAGTGGCAAATGAAGGATCACACGGAGCAGGAGTGACAACTGTAACTGATGGGAGGCACTAAAAGGACCAGGCTATGATAAGAGTAGTGTACAGTTGAATGGCCAAACCGAAATACGAGATGGGTTACATAGTGCTATATTGAATTTAAAGAACGGCAAAGACCATGTCAAATTGCTAGACGCGCCGCCTAACGCACCCAGTGTGCACCATGGTATGAATTTTCCGTCAGAAGCATTATAGTTGGCTGAATAACTGCATGGCACCATCGATTTCTCAGCCGCATGAAGGTCTTATCATGGGTACTCTTATTGGTTCGCTTCGCGTGCATTTGGGGACATTATCCCCTTCCAGCATAGCTCGAAGCTGCAATCACTGCAAAGCCAAGTTGGGACTAGAAAGATTGCTTGGCGAAAATTATCGGAGTGTGAGTAAATCTTTAAAAGTCTGGCGGTCCATTGCCTGGTTACCATGTTCATACTTTATTCCCCTCTTGGCCGTTAGTGGTGGCTTTTGTGTTACTTTGCTTGTCTCTGGGATAACTAGATGTCTGTCCGAGGTGACATAATCTGAGAAAATGCTGTCATACACTGCTATCAACATAATTATTGCGGCTCTGTCGTTTATTTATGCCTCGGTACATGCGACATCCTGTGATTTTGACGGCGGCTTCGCGCTTCGAGACCCAGACAGCTGCCCGGCTAACACCACCGAATGTGGCGGAGGCCTTCAACATCGATGCTGCCCTGAGGATTACACTTGCTGGACAACAAACACTGCTTACTGCTGTCCTTCTGCCGAGGAGGACTGTTGGGAAGACCTATTAAATGTTCCACGGGTGAGTAGGCCAGGGAGTTGTATCGAACAGCAGGCCACGCGTCGTGGACTTAGTGATGACAATTTCCAATATTAACTTTTATTTTTTAGTGCCCCGACCCAGATTGGGTCCTATGGACGGTTGCTGAAAATATCAGTGTGGCTTGGTGCTGCGAGAGTTCCGAGTTTGCCATTTACGTCCCGGGAGGGGGTGTAGGATGCACGGCATTTGGCTCGACGGTAGCTTCGGGCGAGCTGACGGCGTCGACGCTGACAGCTACCCCAATTGACTGCTCGACTACATCCGATTCCGGTACGATATCTAGCGTCACGGCATCTGCGATTGCGACAGCCAGCGCCTTGATCACCACGACAACTGCGAATTTTACACCAAGATCCACCTCTATCCATCACACCGCTACACCAACGAGCACGGGTGTCGTCATCAAATATGCTGACTCTATCAGCGGCGGTGCCATTGCCGGTATTGTGATTGGTTCTGTGGTAGGTGTTCTGTTAGTCTTGCTGGTTGCCTGGATGCTTTGGAGGCGGAAACGTAGCCAGTCTGCTACCGCCTCTGTGCCTCAATATCCGCCGCCTGGGGTAACTCCTCCTGCCGAAAAAGAAGGGTCTTTTCCTTTTCAGTATTCAACTCCCGTGGAGCTCCCAGCAACGCATCTTTCGGAGCTACCAGCAGAGTCAGTTCGGTACCGACCCAACTAGAATCTATACGCATAATATCCAACGCATATTATACCGACAGTTTTCATTGTTACATTTTCCTATTCCTTTGCCTTTTACTTTGAGAAAAGTCCAGAAAAGCGCGTAGGAAAACCGAGTGTAATGGCCCAAACTGTAGTGAGGGGGGTATTTTGAGTGTAGTAAGTCCACTTACTCGAGCGCCCCAATGGAAGATGTCCGGAACGACGGTGGCGTGGCGCTGCTTGTCGAGAAGATGGCACTCTTGTCGCTGGACTGCTCCTGGTCCTCATCACCGTCCTGGGGCACACCGACATATGTGCCTTAATTCTCTGGCTTTGAGCTATTTGTACATTTGAAAATTCTCGTGTCATTGCGCCATCCTTTTCTTTCCTACACATCCCGTCACTCATCATATTATTTCCCAAATTTGCTCTTTGACTGGATGGTCACCTCAGCGTAGTTAATATGTATGGTTCTGGATGATGGTTGATTCTCCATTTCAACAATATCT
Organism: Graphilbum ipis-grandicollis; assembly: GCA_019925625.1. Classification (NCBI taxonomy): domain Eukaryota; kingdom Fungi; phylum Ascomycota; class Sordariomycetes; order Ophiostomatales; family Ophiostomataceae; genus Graphilbum; species Graphilbum ipis-grandicollis. The sequence continues at coordinate 1,160,778 of JADHKH010000004.1, forward strand.
CTGTCACAATCTGCAGTGATCATTCCCGGTAAATCTAGGACGGTTAGTTGTATCGATGCAGAGACAGTTCTACTTGGAAGGAATTGTATGTCAACCAATTGTAACTGACTGCCCCAACAGTTTTTCTCCATTAAAAGGCTAGAAAAGTTGAACGGCGTAGAAGACGATGCAGTTCAGACGATTGACAGGTTGAAAGAAACCATAAAAGTAACATTGAGAGACTAACTCTTGGGAATGGGGCTCAAGGATGTACTGGGCGTAATTGTTGGCTCTTTTGATAACACTGACTTTTTTAGTCATGCAAAGAGCATTAAAGTTCTTTAAAGAGTGATCTATGTGGTGCACAAATTATTCCTAGTCGAACACGTAATGTGATACATCGTGGACATTGCATAGCCACAAGAATCATGCCTACTGGCGGAACGTTTATGCCCAAACTCGAACTTGCATCAAACTGGTCCACGGTTGTATCAAAGAGATCGAAAACGTACGGTTCTAGGCAAAGTAATCTGCTGTACAAAATCACTGACAGGTGTATAATCTTTTTAAGTATAAAGCAATAGGCCAGTTAACCCGTACTACGTGTCATGCGATCGGTATTTGTTTAGGTGAAAACAACTTCGTAGCTAAAATTTAGAATATGGATATATCTTGGCGCCCGGCGATGTTTTGTATCTTTTTAAGCCACTTTCGGAAACTGCTCGAATAGCCAATCAACACTGTCTCCCTAAACTAAGTAACAATACACTTACATAAAGTATATTTTCTATGTTGACAAGGGGCAACAAATAAACAAAACGTGCTGCGACCTGCATTAGTTTAGTTAGTGCCGTAGTAGCGGTATCACCAACGACTATTCGGCATCCAGATCACGGTTAAATCTTGTATCCCTTGCATCCGTAGGAGAGGACTACGACGACGAGGTGCAAACGTCATCTTGTGGTACGCGTAAGATTCCCGAAATAGATGGCACCCACTTTTATCCGTCTCATATCTGCGCAGTGGTTTTGATTCTTCAATTTCTGCGCCCTTTGCATATGTTATGGGCATAGAATAAGCAAACTGTACTGTTAGATTCAGGGGGGGAGATAGGCGGTAACGGGGTGAAGAACTAGAGGACTCTACACAATGTATTCTCCAGCGCTCAGGATTCTCTTAAAACACTGACAACTCCCGTACGATATTCTCAGCAGAATCTTCAGACTGTTGCCTTTGTTTCATGCCGACAAAATAGAGCTCGGATGTCGCCATGGGCAGCTATGTCCTGTTATTATCGAACCCCCGGGTCACCCGCCTGCTCGCCTGGTGCGTAGCTGCACTTTCTGGTCTGGGGCTGTTATACTTTTACCGATTCGACCTTTCCGCGGCCGGCTTCGACTGGAGTCGGATTCGTGAGCATACAGTCGATATGATAAGACCACCATCGTCAGCCATTTCAGAACCAAGACCGCAACATACGCCCAAAGCCAAGTTCCGCCCTTTGCCGGACGAATTCTACTCCAACTCGGACTACCAGCGGCATTGTGCCAAGTTTTACGGTGTCGATTACCTGGCCAACACCATTGCGCGACGGGTCGAGTTTTGCAAAGATACCACGACGGCCTCGCTGGTGTGCTACCACGCAGACGACCTTGGGCGCTGGGATACGGACCCGCTGTGCGTGGCTCGGGGCGTGGATATCACGGCAAAGGAAACACTGGCGCCGTCGCGGCGGGCGGCAGGACCAAAAAACCAGCTATCGATACGCATGCAATGTGACCTTCGAAACTTTACCGAGGAGCGTCAACAAAGCAAGGAGGCTGAGACAGCTCTGCATGGCATTCACGGCGTCGAGGACATGGGTTCCTATTACTTTGACACGGGTGCAGGCGACCAGCTTCGGGATTGGACCTTTACAGCCGAGTCTACGGCTTGCCGCAAGGAAAGCAATGACGGACAGTGGTACCTACTGGCACGGCGCGAGGGCAACGACAATCTGTGGCACAAGCTAATGGAAATATGGCAGGCGGCCCTTTCGGTACAAGCGCTGTGGATGGCGCTGGACCCGTATACGGGCGAGCCGCTGCTGACAGCAACAGAGCGGGCGGGCATGCTTGTCGTGTTTGAGGACGACCGCGACGAGTTTCTCGATGGCGTGTGGACAATGGTGACGGGCAATGCACCGGTGCGTCGGTCGGATCTGGCCAAGCCACTCTGCCTAGGCAACGTGGTGCTGCCGCTGGCCGGCTCGAGCAGCCCGTTTTGGGCGTTGCTGACCGACGGCCACGACCACGAGGCTTGCGAGACACGTACCTTGATGAAGCACCTGGTGTCCCGGACGCTCGCGGTGCTGGGTTTTGACGGCCAGCGTGCACCGCTGCGCGCCGAGACTGACATCCACTTCCGGCCCAACGTCACCATTATCAACCGCACGAGCACGCGTGTATTTGCGCGGCTGGATGAATACATCAAGGTGCTGCAGAAGCGCAACCCGGGCATCGTCTTCAACGTCGTCGACTTTGGCGCCATTTCATTGCCCGATCAGATTCGCCTTGTGCAGCAATCCGACGTGCTGGTCGGCCATCATGGCGCTGGCATGGCCCATGTCATGTTTTTGCCGCCCGGCGCTGCTGCCGTCGAAATTTTTCCGCCGCCGCGCTTCAATATCCTCGGCTTCCATCACATTGCACGTATGCGCGGCGTCACTCATTTCGTCGGCCACTCCGTCTGGAAGGAGGAGTGGGATGCCGCCGTCAATGGGGTTCCCGTGCCCGCCAGCTTCAAGCCCCCGGATATGGATCGTGCCTGGCAGAAGCGGCCCTTTAGCTACGTCTTGGAGGACGAATTCATACGTCTTGTTGAGGCCGCCATTCGCAGTCAGACGTATAGATCGAGCAACATCTGGCAATAGGAAAACCCAGAGCTGTATACGATTGTCCTGCTATTGGCACCCCTTGAGTGCTTGACAAGTACTGTATTGAAGTTTTCACATAAAAAGGGACGGCAAAATTATGCGCATATTTATAATCCTGTAATGGCTCGAAAGTAGGTATTAATACTCAATAACTGGCTGTGCCCACATAAAATAATGTACTATACTGCCCGGATAGCCAGTTGACACTCCCCGTCTATTCTTTCGATTGCTAAACAACACTGGCAATGAGGGATCTATGCTAGATGAAATTGTGAGATATTGCGTTTGAATAAAGAATCAATTGAATATTGAATGACTCACTATCCTGAGATGATATGATTGATGTCTAAGCAGAAGTGATGGACACCGTTAATCAAAACGAAGCGTGCAGGCACCAAGATGTTGTTATGATGCTACATTATCACCAAGGAATTTGGCCGTCGCGGCTGGAAAATGTAGCGGTAGGCCCGTCGGAACCTAGTGTGGCCAGCTCGACTATACGCTTGGCGCCCAATTCCGGACTGGCGCCATAGGGCGACTTGGCGATCATATTGGTGCTCACCAGCCCCGGACAAGCCGAGTTGACTTTACCGCCGACGTCGGCGAGGATGCGCGCATAGTTGAGCATAATCATGTTGAGGGCCGCTTTGCTGGCATCGTACGCCTTGTAGTCGAACTGGTACCAATGTGTCTCCTTATCTGTTGACCGTTCCAGCGAGCCCATAATGGACGACACAAACACCAGGCGCGGACCAGACTCGGCCGCCTTGCGCAAAAGTGGCAGCAGCGCCTCCGTCAGACAGGCGACACCAAAGACGTTGGTTTGAAACGTCTTCTCAAAGAGCTCACGCGTCGGCAACTGCTCCTTCTTCATGAACGGATTGTCGTGGTCGAGCACGACGCCGGCGTTATTCACCAACACGTCCAATCGGCCAAATTTGTCGTCAATGGCTGCAACGGCCTGGCGAATAGACTCGTCGGATGTCACATCAAGCTGCACAGCTGATGCAGAATAGCCCGCCTTTGTCAGCGCTGCAGCCTCAGCCTTGCCCGCCTCTAGTTTACGTGAGCCAATAATGACATGGTATCCGTGGTCTTTGGCCAGGCTGGTGGCCACGGCCAGGCCGATTCCCTGGTTAGCACCAGTTATTAGAGCAACGGTGGATTTAGTAGCCATGGTAAACTCTAGTTTCGTTTGTCCGTATTTGCGTTGATATCACTTTATCAGTTGAGTTTTTTCTTCCCTTTGTAGCAATCAATTTCAGTCTGCTTGTGGATTTGAAGGGGGTGCTAAAATATACATTTCTTCCCACATTAGCCCCCCCGTTTTATATAAGGGTAATAGGAACTCTATCCATCAAGATAACTGCGAGAAAGCGTCTTGGATTTGAAATCAAACAAACCGCTTCTCATATGTCCTAAAGCCTTTCATTAATGCCGACTCTAAAGTCCGAGGATCAAAAAGATAAGCGGAGCTTGCTGATGAATACTGACGAGAAACGGCATTGGTATTGCAGTGATATTGTGACAGTAGTTTTGTTGCTGACATAGGAGGCACATCGCTTATTGTCCTCACGGATTTCAAATAATAGCAAAGGCTTGAATCGCTCAAGGTTAAATGGTCTGACATGAAATTAGTCTAAAGGCACTGCGTGTTATCGATTTGTGCATTACTCGGAATATTTTTCGTCAGGTTACAATACAGCACATGGTTCCCGATCCTGAATGAAACATGCATTTTTTATTTCTAAATTATACGTGTCAAACCAGTCATGGACTTGACAGAAAAATCCTTGAATAAGAAGCTTATGTTGACTAGACATTGAGCTCGGCAACGCCAGCACTCTTGATGTATTCAGCATATTTCGCAAGCTTCTTAGCGACAGGACCGGCAGCACCGCAGTATTTCTCCACAATATCAGCGCTGCGGCCGGTATATCTAGGACAGTTAGTTGTGTTGGGATAAAATATGATTGGTCTTGAATAGGTCAAGGCTTCTTACAGATCAGCATTGAGCATGCTATCAATGTCACCCCAGATGGGCTTGAAAAACTCGTTGCTCTGAATGCGAGATACCAAATCGTTTGGTTTGCCCTGACCTTGTTAGATTTCTGTTCATAAAAAGTAAAACGCCTTAGACTTAAAAGAAATTACAAACCTCATTCTTCACAACACTGCCAGCGAGGTTGGAAAGGACGCGAATCTGCTCGTGCGTTCTGGTCAAGTTAGTAGACATTAGGAGCGAGCTTGTTGTAGGAGCACTTACTCTTGCCGCGAAGCTCCATGAGCAACCATTCTCATGATGATCTAGGACAGATTAGCCATTGCCCCATCCACTTGTATAGCCACCCTCAGACATACCGTTTCGGTGATCATAAATGGGAGCTCCTCCTGGACACGGCTGGCGATGCGCTTCGGGTAGACCACAAGTCCGTTCGTGATGTTGTCCAGGCCAATCAAAATGGCATCGGCAAGTAAGAACGTCTCGGGAATGTCCATTCCTTTCTAATGAGTTTCTTGAATATACGCTTGGATAGACAAGGGCAATACTTACGGCGAATAGCACTGTCATCGAGAGTGCGCTCCATCCTAACTTTGTTAGTACATTTAAGTCGCCGAGCTACCAAAGGTCGCTTACCATTGATCTGACAAAGTATTGGCAAAACTAGCAGGCTTGGACATCAACTCGCGGGCTAAGCTGTAAACTCTCTCCGAGCGCATCTAAAAGGTTAAAAAAAGGCACACGCCGTCGGAGACAAGTTGTGTACATACCGGGTTCACTTTGTAAGCCTGTAGCAACAGGTCAGCATTTCATCCTTGCTTCTTCACAAGGACAAGACACTTACCATAGCAGAAGAGCCAATCTGGTTTTTCTCATGAGGTTCTTCAATCTCCTTCCAAGCTGCCAAATGTCTCAGATCGCCCGTAATCTTCTGGGCGGTAGCGCCAAGACCGGCAACGGCATTGCCGATTACGAGATCCACCTTGCGCGTGCTGCAGAGGTCAGTATGGTCCCGAATAGAACGAGAAAAACGCGCTGTCATTGAAGACCCACTATGTTTGCGTAGAGATATCCTAGTTGTGTCAGTACCTGCACTGGGCTTCAAACTCGCCCGAAAGAGACATACATAGCATCCCGGGAATCCAAACTTTCCGCAGAGAAGTTCATTCAGCTTGTCGCACTTTGCGGAATCACCCTTGAAACTAGGGAATGAGGTTAGTTTGTGTACAACTTTTCTGGACTTTCAAAGTTTTATACATTTCCAAGAACGATGCCTGGGTACCCGTTGTGCCTGCAATACTTGATTAGCGATAATACTACAAAATCATTGGCTCGGTAAAAATGGCTTACCCTGCGCGCCGCGGAACTTTAGCTCACTGCGGACATGCTCGATATTGTCGAGATCGAGCTTTGGCGAGAGTCAGAACCTAGTCACACTGAAGTACGCTGTCAATATTAAACTGACCATCAGATCCTGAACCCACTGGGCCGCTACCAGAGAGTTAGTTGAGATCCCTTCATCTGAAAGATATACTTTAACTTACCTCGCTTGCCGACGGTGATCAGCTGCGCAGCCTGAAGATGGGTATAGGCGAGTGTCGGCTCCGCTTCTTCGTTAGTTAACTTGTGACTTCTGCAGAAAATCATGCTGGAAAATAAGAAAAAACCAACATTTCCATTCGAGTGCGAATGATGACAGGTTCGCAATGACCTTGGCCAGCTTGTTCGCCAGTAGGTCGAGGGCATCACGCATCAAAATGAGCTCGGCATTGTCCGTGACAAAGCAGCTTGTCGCACCCAGATGGAGCACACCAGCCGCGGCGGGAGCAACTGCACCAAAGGCATGGACATGCTACTATGGTTAGAAGAGACGATAAGATGAAAAACAAGACAAAGTGTGAAGCAGAATCGAAAACTGTCCCTCCATGGGCAAAAGCTTACCGCCATGACATCCTGTAGATGAAAGTAAGTCAGCAAAAGTACCACTCTTGTATAGGCAGGACTTGTCTCATACATGTCTACGGATCTTCTCCTCAATACGCGCCGTCTCAAAGTCCTCGTCCGTGACCTCGAGATGGGCTTTCATCTGCTCAAGAGCCTCCGCGGTGATCGTATCAATACCGAGGGCCTTTTCACTCTCTGCCAAGTGAAACCACAGCTTTCGCCAGGTAGAGTGGCGTGAGCGCTGGCTAAACAGCCTCGACATGGCCGCGCTGCAGTAGCGGGTCGTCAATGACGTCTGGTAGCTGTCAAAGGCCGAGTTTGCACTCTTTTTAAGGACCTGCTCCTCGGCAGCATTGTCTCTGCTGGCGGCCATTGTTTGATTCTTGTTATTCTGTCAGCCTGTCGCTTGCAGTGATCATCCAAAGCACGTTGTCGTACGGTGTTTCCAGGGTGCGATCGTTGTTAGACCTTGGAAGTTTTTTTTCCTGTGGGCCGATAGTGGCCGCGATAAATTATCGAATTCGCGGGGTGATATCCTGACGGGTGGGCCCATTTATCACGTGTAGATAGTTTTCCAAAGTTTCTTTTCCAATCTAAGCACAGAATCCAAGGCGATGTGCAGTCTGATACAGGATTCCAATCTCGTCGGCTTGGTGCCAGTACTGTTATGCTCGATCACGGCGTTCCAAAGTGCGCATAAAGGCCATATCAGTCGCCAATGTCGTCAAGGCCCACCAAGGTAGTCAAAAAGCCGTAACGTCAATACCAGATGGTCAGAACTATACTAAATGGTCAAAGTTGACCAAATGGTCAAAGCAGATGGTCGTGCCGGCGCCTCCCCTACTGTATTACCAGTCTAAAGTGACCACAATTCAAAAAACGCCGTCTCGTCTAACCAAAAGAAGCCGTCCAGTACACGCATAGTGCACGAGAGCCGTCGTACTAGACCATAAAGACAAAAAGATCGTAGAATCTAACTTGAAAATGCCTCCCCTACTATAGTCGTACCGTGTTCTGTAGAGTCTTGTCGAATCGTACCAACGTCAGAGAGTTTACGCAGTCACATACTGTCGTGTCCAACTGCCGCCACAACAATTCTGTCGGAAAGCACCACAAAGAGGAAAACCAGGCAATACTTTCCCTCGCTGTACGGCCGTCGGAAAGGACCAAAGACCACAGAATGCCGTCGCGTCTAACTAAAAACGAGCTCACTAGTATGCCCGCAGTGCCAGGGTCGTCACCAGTGCCGTCAGACTGGACCACAAAGACAAGAAAGCCGTAGAGTCTGACCTGGAAATGCCTCCTCTGTCATGGAATGCCAAAAACACCGCCGATGCCGTCACCTCTGGGAATGCCAACGAGAATGCCCGCCTATGCCGAGAAACGTCTGCCTCGGGCGCCCAAGCCAGATCATGCCACTGTTGCTTTTAGGAATGCCCTCGCCAGCTGCCTAGCCGCCAATATCATTGGATCTGGCCACAGTTGTTTCTAGGAATGCCCTCGCCGGCCGCCTGGCCATGAGAATGCCTCTGAGAATGCCCCGTCACCAGTGCCGTCGTCTAGGCCGTCTGCTGTGACTTCTGTTGTTGCCAGGCCGTTGAATCTGACCAAAGGGAAGCTCATGCTAAGCCAGAAAAGCAGGCCGCGACCCCAAAAGCAGTAAAATCTAACTGCAAGTGCCGGAATGTCGTCGTATTTAACCAATGTCCGGATGCCCCGGTGAACCTCTTTCACAAAAAGAAAAACAACAGAAAATTTCAACTTTCTTACCTTTTTTCTCAACTGAAAACTCGCCTTCTGCTCACCTCCTTCTCAGTCTCATCCTCCATTCTTAACACCTTCCTCTCACCTTCAGTCTTCCAATTCTACCGCCTTCCACCGCATTCTAAACATTCTCACTATTCCTATATTCCTCCTCTTCTTCCTTTTCTCCCTTTTTCCTCTTCTCCTTTTCTCCCTATTCCTTCTTTTCTCCCTACTCGGCCTATTCTTCCCTATTCGGCCTATTCGTCACAACAACACTTCCACACTATGAAAACAAAAAAAACAACAAAAACAATGTAAAAAGGGTAAATACATCCACTGCGTTTTGTCCCCTAGCCACTATCGGTGACCACTATTATCCTACGGAAAACGTTTGCCTTAATCAGGGGCATGACCGCCGAGGCCGCGACGCTAACGGTTGACCTCTTTGTCCCAAGTCATTTCTTCGTCAAATTCCGCTGCAACGTCGGCTAACGTTTACCGAATCGTGTCAGATTTGTCATAACTTAGGCCCCCACTTTGAGTATTTATATGTGGGGACGGCATGTGGCACGTGACTGGCACACACAAAGATATCCCTCGCAACACGCGAGCTATAGATTAGACTAGAATCTTTATCGACTTTTCATGACATTTTGACGCACCCAAAAGTGACATATTGTCGTGCGTCTAGAAATGTCGTTAGAAATTGTTGGGGGTGGTCCACGGACCGTAATATATTTACGCCGAAGACGGCAGGAGTAAGGGGGGGGTTATTACTATACAAGGAAGGAGGGAGTGGCGAAAAAAAGAAGGAGGAAAGGGTACATTTCTACAAAAAGGATTCTGTGGAGGGACGTTCAAAAAAAAAACAATCATCATCTTTGTTCTTTTCATCAAATCGGTCCTTTTTTTCTTTCTTCTTGTTGCCATTTGTGGTGAACCAAAATCTAGCCTTTGACCAGGCTACAACACCCACCACTACGACTAAGAAACACAGGTCCGTCCGCTGGAATCCTTTATCCTTTATGACATACAGTGCCGCGCACACCGGTGCTTAAGGCTTAGAGAATCCCTGCCTAGATTACCAAAATGAACACGCGTTGGGTGCAATGCCCCAGCGCGCACCAAAGGTGCATCACACGTGGTAGATCACTACCCACATGTATACACTAAAGTGCATACTCAAAGGCCTGTGGGTGCCTGAAAAGGAAGAAAAAAAAGTAGGCCAGAAGACCAAGTCCTACTCCGTCTCCAGAGAGATATGCAGTCCTTTAAACCGTACTCTTGGGAAAATTCCGGCCCACCTTCATTGGCCCTTTTCGTGTCTTGACCACAGCGATCACGAAGGCACCCGCAAGTAACTCTTCACCAGCGCCCAAGCCGGACCAGAGATGGACCGATGGCTGATAAAACCGCACATGACCGAAGCACAGAAGGCGCTCGCCGCGGAATATGATTGCCTTTGGCCACGAGGGCGCCTCTGAGCCACTACCGCTGAGGGCAGCGGATTTGTCAAATAGTGCACCGATCAGTGGCTTGGTACAAAGTACATGGACCTTAACCCTGATCAGGCCACAAGTACTAGCTAGTACATACACTTCCTGTGGGCCTTGATCAGACCGATATTTGGGGGTTTTTGGCCATCCGCCCCTATTAGACCGGCAGAAGAATCTACACACATTCATGCCCAATAGTTTAACAGGTTTTCAAAGCCGGGCAAATTGTGACGGCAGTGCGGGACGGCACATGACTGCCAGTATAGGGGTTTGGGGCCGGCCGGAGCCAAATCGGAATTCTTCAGAAGAGATCCGGTGCATGTGGGGCTGCAAGTCTTTGGTGGGAGCCTTAGGCCGGCCATGAAGCACCGTCAGAGATTCAGTGAGTGCCAAGAAGTGGCGGGAGCAGCCGCCTGCCACGTGGGAGCAGGTGGAAAAACTGGTGTTCCAGACTCCGTTCTTGAGGCGATTCATCCCGGGACGGGCATCCCTGGTGGCACTGCTGAAGGAGGCGTTCTTTGTGCAAGTCCCAACTCTCACACCAGCTGGGAAGCCCTCGGTGAGGACCAAGACCGTCAAGAGAGCCGAGCTGATGTGGTCGAGCAAGCAAGATGGAGCTGTCCGGAGAATATGCCAAGCAATCGACGAGAATTCCGTCCGCGGGCACGACATGGAGAGGCAGTTTCATCTCGCCACGGACTCATCGGGGTACGGCTTGGGAGGGGTGGTCTTCCCGCTGCCGGAGGAGCCGGCGGGCACAACCTACGAAAAGGGAATGACAATCGCCATCACAAATTTCCTCTCGTTCTCGCTCAGCCAAGAAGAAAATAGGTACTCTATGCCAGAGAAGGAGACTTTCGCCATCTACAGAACTCTCACCGAGTGCCGGTGGTTCCCCGACTGAGCTCCCAGTTGAGAGTGCGTGCTTCCAATCCTTTGAAAAACCACACCCCAAAGAATGAGACGATCGGGCAGGCACCCCTACCCACGGTGTCTGGCGGAACAACAACAACCCTGGCTGGGGGCCAGGCGGAATTCACAAGGTAAAAATGAGGCCCTTCCGCTCCTTCCTTTTCTCGCTGGCATCCGCCAACCCCATCAGGGCCTTGCGTAGATAAAAGAACAGTGATCATCGAGAATACATACCAATTATGACATTTTAAAACAGGCTTACAACGGTGGCTTAAAACATGAGCTAAAGAAGCATGTAATTGAAAAAAGACAAAGTAAAAAGTCTAATATTTAACCGTAAAATGTGTCTTAATGAGTGCACTTTTGTTAAAGGACACAAAGGCGGAAGTTAAAAAGACTCTGTAAAAGTACGTGCTTTTTTAATCAGCCTGGCTGGGCAAAAGATGAAAGGCCCGCTTTCTTTCAAGCATAGTCTTGTGAGAAATTTTTGCCAAGAGAAGATGTTAGTAGATGGTCAGATTTAAGAGCATTTTATGTGGGAATGTGTCGCGCGCGGTACTTACGCGCACCTTTGTTAAGAGTTGGGCTTTTGTACCTTGAAGTTTTGAAAAGGAACCGCACGTGTTCCTATTGTCGGGCCTAAGGAGATAGTGTAAATAAGCTTAAGTTTATAGTGTAGTAGCTTTAGTTATATAAATAAATCACCGCCTGAAAATACATTTTATTGTTTGAATACACGCATGTTTTATTTTTTCGTATCATGCAAGGTGCCAATAGCAAATTTCTAGGGTACCAATAGGATGTCTCTTTTTTATAAAGCCATTTGCACTGAAAAAGGCGAGGGGTTAAGCTTTGAAAAGTGTAAAAGTACATACTTTTCATTCGCGGGGAAATGTATGCGACTTTCTTATATACTGCCCTAATAAGTTTACTTAAGCAAAACCCTGTCCCGGGAAATATGCCTGAGTGAGACATTTTATGAACACAGCTGACCTTAGCTTAAAGCATGGGGGGTCAACCCTTGTTGTAAGACAAGCCGAGGAAAGCCTTTCACCGGCTTCTTTACCAGATTTTCCCCAGAGAAGAATTTTCAGCTCCCCCTTCCACGCCTCCTTAGCAATAGTGTAAACATAAATAAAGAACGAGTGATGCTATTCGTACAGTAAAGAATACTACTTACACCTTTAAAGTTAGTTCAGTACATGCCCCAACCACCAATTTCCCCAAAAATTATGTGACATTCCTATGGCTGGCCAGATTATTACTCGAGTCGATACATACGTCGTAGGTATGCTTTCGCCTTACTTTTTTGCAGTAAACTTATTCTAGTTTCGCATGAGTTCTCTAACAATAAGGATGCATCGTCATAACTTTCTTGGCGGTGTAATGTTGTTACTCTGAGTATGAGATGGTACGTTTTTCTCCCCCTGTCTCGGCCTTACCTTGCCTCGTCTTTCCCATCCCCGACTGGCTTATTGATCTTTCACAAGTTGAGCTTCCACGGTTCTTATGCGGGCGGTCGATCAAAGTGTAGCGTTATACAAGCTGTGATTAGCATGTGTTGGTCGGTCTAGAATGGGACATCGTGTAATATAAAAGGGGCATTGTTGCAAGGTTTGAGCGTCGAGTTCTGTGTCCAAATCCAAGACAGCCTTTCTCCCAACTAAAATTACCGAATCCACCCACATGCCTTCTCTCTTTCGTTCGTTGCACTTTTTGCTCGCCGGCCTCGCCGCTGCTGTACCTTTGACGGAGCGCGGATCTGCTGTGCCTCCTTCCCAGGACGACTTTTACCGCGTGCCCGACAACGTCTCGGACTATGCACCGGGCGCCATTATCAAGTGGCGCTTGACGCCGCAGCCCATGGCCGTCTTCTCAGTGGCACCGATCAACCTGGAGCACAGCTGGCAGGCGCTGTACCGCACTACCGATAACCTGGGCGTGGCCACCGCCACGGTGCTGACGCTGCTAGTGCCGAAAAACGCAGACGTTGGCAAGGTCCTCTCCTACCAGGTGGCCGAGGATGCGGCTATGCTGGACTGCGCGCCTTCGTATGCCCTGCAGCTGAGCTCGGCCACCGGCCCGTTGCTGGGCACCATTATCACACAGGCCGAGATCCTGCTGGTCGAGGCCGCGCTCGAACAGGGCTGGGTCGTGGTCATGCCCGACCACGAGGGGCCCAAGGCCGCCTGGCTGGCCAACGTGCTGGCTGGCCAAGCCACGCTGGACGGCATCCGGGCCGCACTGGCATCTGGTGCCTGGTCCGGCATCCGCGCCGACGCTCGCGTGGCCATGTGGGGCTACTCTGGTGGCGGCATTGCCTCTGGCTGGGCGGCCGAACTGCAGCCGACGTACGCGCCGGAGCTGGCCGACCGCCTGGTGGGAGCCGCCATCGGGGGTCTTTCACCCAACATTTCCAACGTCATTACAGCCACTGACGGTGGCGTCTTTGCCGGCCTCATCCCGACGGGCGTGCTCGGTCTGACCAACCAGTACCCGCAGCTGCAGTCGCTCCTGGACGAGCACCTGCTGGACCGCTATAAACCGCGCTTCGACGCCGTGCGCAACCAGTGTCTCGTGGCGAACGCGGCCGAGTTTCTCTTTGCCAAGGTGCTCAAGATGGTCGACAGCTCCAGCATTTTTACGCAGCCCGATGTCATGTCTGTCCTCAACGCCAACGCCATGGGCGCCGCCACCCCCCACATCCCCATGTACGTGTACAAGTCGGTGCTCGATGAGATCAGTCCCGTGCGCGATACCGACAGCGTTGTCAATACCTACTGCAACGGACCCGGTGCCGTATCGGTCACCTATGTGCGCGATGCCGTGTCCGAGCACGGCAGCATGGCTGTCATTGGCTTCCCCAAGGCTCTCGTCTGGCTGCGGGACCGTCTTAACGGCAAGGCTCCCAAGCCTGGCTGCTCCATAAAGACTGTCATCTCGTCTCTGCTTGACCCGGCCACTATCGAGGTTGTGCCTGATTTTCTGTTCGATGCCCTGCTTGATCTGCTTGGAAAGCCTGTCGGGTCGATTATTTTTGGATGAATAGGTCTGAGAAAGGCAAACCGGCCATGGCTTAAGTTGGATTTCAAACACTGTATTTGTCAGAGAAATACATTTTACAGCTACCATTTAAGGGGACCCCCCATCCCGGAAAATGTAAAAGTACAATTTACTGCCTACATACTCTGTACAGGGTATTCATCCATCCTTCCCACCGCAGCGCCCGCATAAATTTTACGTACTTGTCGCCTGTTTAAACGTCTTGGCCGTGCCCTTTACAACTGTAACTATTCCTAAGCTAAGAGAACACCGTCTATTAAGATACATATTGACCAAAGAACAACTCACATACTAACTGTTCTTGTCTAGCATACGTATTTTGAATAGCAGCAGGAGATTTCCCTTACCTCAGTATACCATGATCTATCTTTTGATATGTCGCTCAGCTAAATCAATTGCTTGAGGTAACGAGGAGATTAACTGGGAGAAATCGGTGGCAAAACAGCTATCACGGCTATCACGACATTATGACTAATCTTGGAGGGGCTTAGCCTCGGATCTCATGGGAATGACAACGTCGCCCCTTGCCAACTATTACATCATTTGCAACATCATGGCTTCTGGAGACACTGAAGATGCCTCACGTGCTGCGTACAGCGACCTGAAGAGGCTGACACCAACTCTGGCGGCCGAGTTGGACCACCTGCGGGCGTCGCTGCGCGAGCACAATCTCTGGCTGCAGCGATATGGCGCGAGCGACGAAGAAAATGCCGTGTCGGCCGCTCCGATTCTGGCAGCGCCATTGATGGTGACGTCGCGGCCAGCAGGGCCTTTGGATTCACATTCCATAGGATTGGGAGCACCACCGCCGGCGGCAGGTGTGTCACCGCCCTTGCGTCCAACCTCGCATCCACCGGGGCCGCCATCACAACCGGAAACCCCCCGGATAGGACCGGGAGCTCCGGATCCTGCATCGGAGTCCAACTCCAGAAACGGCGCCACCTTGGAAGCCACCCCCTTTGGCACCGACGTCCCTGTGGATCCCCCGGCCTTTTCCCAGCAAGCCAGCCCGCCGCCCTACTCGGCCTCGGACGTGCCGCGCTACAGCAGCGCTGTACGTGACGAGGTGTTACAGCGCAGGGACCAGCTGATTGAGTGGCTGCGCGAGGGAGAAGAGCTGCTGCGCGACTATTCGGCGCGTTTTGTCCAGCTGGCCACAGAACTTCACTTGCCAGCCGACGATGTGCTAGGCACCTGGAGTGAGGCCGCCTCGGACAACGCACTGCCCGACTACAGGCGCATCGAACCGTGTGAAGAGCTCATGGTGGGTTCTGTGGGTGAGGTGCCGCCTAGCTACTGAGCGTCTGCCACGGGGAGATGGCCGATGACAGGAACGACACTTTCACCTAGACAAAATAATGGTTAGGCGGATCGAACAGCACAGCAGATAGACGATTGTTTTTCTTTTATGGAAAGTTGGAGTCTACCGATGGAAATGGGGAATCTGCATCGTATTGCCGTATGAGGCTTTTATGCTTTGTATTAGTTTTCAATATTGCAAAGTTTTAAGACGTTGTATTAACATCAGCTGCGGCTCACAAAAATGCACGAATGGGAATCGTGCAATGCTTGCGCCTAGACAAGTCGACGATACGCCTGCCACGAAATAACAGTGGCTACTAGTTAGCCTTGCAAAGTGGCATCGTTAACTGTAAAAATCGGGTGGTATGGTTCTTCTTTACTGAGTGAAACTAGTCAACTAAGATTTGCGCTGAGAAATATCTAAAAAGTTCAACAGATAAAAAGAGAAGGGAGCTTCCTTGACAAAGGTGTTTTCTTTTCACTGCTTTGATTTCTTCTCATCCAGAGCCAACACCTCCAGCTCAATCTCCCTGCACCTATCAAGAAACTGTTCGTTGCTCTCTTCCTCACCAGTGTCGCCGCCGAGTTGAAACACTTGCTCCATCATTTTCTGAAGCCCAGCGTACCCCTCACGAGGACTAATTTCCAATACATTGCCGTCTCGCGTGTTGCATATAATGGTTCGCGGCGATTTCTGCCCATTTCCCGAACAAAGGTAGCTGTACAAGGCTGCCTGTAGGATGTGCGCGTCTGACAGGTGAGCAACAAGCTTCAACTCCCAAATTGTTTCTATAGTTTTGCTGTCGCCCAAGTTGGGAGGATTGGTGTATGCAACAATATCCAAACGGCCGTACAGCAAGACTTGTTGGTTTGCTATATTCAACGTCTGTTGTGCATCAACCTCAAAGCCGAGTTCTTGGCTATTCTGTACTTGAACTATTTCGGAAATTCTTCCCGTTGCTCGTTCCAGATCTCGTGTAGCTATCCAGTCGAATGAATGACCCTCCATTTGGTTCCGGCGTGGATTGTATCCCGAGAATTCTGCTTCGTATTGGCAAGCCCGTTTGCAAAGCCAAGGGATAAACCCCTTTGATCCGGGCGGCGGAGGAAGGAGGGGTCTCATAATGTTTTTTCTCTTGGGACCAATTCCAAGACTGCGCAGTGTACCTGCAGTAGCGTACTCAAAGGCAGCAGCCACAACAAGCCCGTTTATGTCGCTCACAGATTCATATGTCTTCTTCTTATCCGAATACACAACACTGCTCATGCGTATGTGCTTCTCGTCGTCCAACGGAGGCGAGATCTGCCGTACATGGAGGTGTTGCAAAACAATTTCTTTCAGTGCAGAGTCTTGCGCATATCTTGCCACATCCGTCACGGCAATCCGCCTGGGTACCATCGGCTCTGGCGGCATCGCCTGTGCTGGCTCGTCTTGATGTGATATACCCGTTTGATTCATCGTCATGTCCTCGACAGCGGTCGTGTTGCACAGCGCTTTGAGAGACACAAAAGGAGGAAGCTTTTTTTTCTCATCATGGACCAGAACAAGCTGGCTCTTGGCCCGCGTTAGAGCAACAAAAATCTCGTTGGGACAGCGGTCCCTTGCCAGAGTACGGCCATGGTGCGTGAAAAAAGATTCATCGATGCCAATCAGGATAACAAGCTCGTACTCGGTACCCTTTGACATGTGAATGGTGGAAACACAGAGTTTTCCTACCACCAATTTATTGTGCGAAGTGCCGTAGTCGCTGTCGTTTATGGGCACATAGATTGGGACCCCATACTTATCCGACAATCGGTTCACGAGACGTCGGAGCGCCTCGTTTCTGCGTGTCGATGGTGCTATGATGGCTGTATTTCTGTACCCATGTTCCCTGATGATTTCCAGTAGCCTTTTCGCTAACGAATCAGTCTTCCACGGGTTGCATACCAGCACCATCGGTTTAGGACCACTCTTGGTACCGGTGATGTATGGCTCACCGCCGAGGAAGGCGCTGTTGACCACGTCGGCCATTTCACCCGTCAGACGAAAGCTGCTGGTCAACGGGACCCGGGAAAACGGATACGGACTGAGCTGGGCAAGAATTTCAGGAACCAGAGTCAGGAAGCGACTGTCGGCGCCGCGGAACCTGTAAATCGCCTGCCGCTCATCGCCGAGCACAATGATGCGCGCAGGCAAACCCGACTTTCGCTGCCCATTCGCGCGTAGGAAGCAACAGATGAGCCAGAAAAGGAGACCCGTGCAGTCCTGAAACTCGTCGAGGACGATAATGTCAAAGGGGTCTTCGCTCCATGCAGGTAGTTCCTGTCTGTTGAAAATATTCTTTCGCTCTTCCCATATACTTGCGTCATTGTGCATAGGACTCCCAAAAAGCCTACCAGCCATACCGTGGAATGTGAACACTTGGCACTGAGGAAAGTGCTTGAGCCGGCGACTAGTCTCTACCTGGAGCTTTTTCGAGTACGTCAGAGCAAGGGTGCGTTTGTCCGGGTTGTTGGCCACAATAGCTTCAATCGTAGCTGTCTTGCCCGAGCCCGGCCGAGCCGATACGACGACGTTTTGTAGCGAGGAGAGAATCGCGATTTTGCGCTGCTCCGGAGATGGATCAAACTGGCTTTTCTTTTCTCTTGGCCTTTTAGAGCCCGACTTCAAAGTGCGAGGTTTCTTCTTGCTCTGTAGGGCGGCATGGCTCTGTGTGAAAAGCCTAGGTAAGCTGGGAGACGGAGAGGACTACGTCCAGACTCGGTTAGTGACTCGGCTTCTAAGTATCTCTTTAATGACACTGGAGTTATACCTGTACTCTCAAAAGTGAGAGACGCGCCAATAATTGCCGCATGGCCATCTTGGCGGAATCTCGACTGAGAGGAATGCAGATGAAGGCTTATGGAAAGGCCTGATTTGTTGCGAAGCAGGGTGAGAGTAAGAATAAATTTGCAAACAAAGTCACGCTTTATCAGCATTTAATCACTGTTCCGTATTTGTTCTTCACTGTTTGCAATTGCTCGAATTACAGAGGTATCCGCCTACGGCACCTTTTACATGCAAACGGTTCAGATATCCGCCTACGGCACCTTCTACATGCGAAAGGTTCGAATTGTTTTAATCATCCGATTTCTCTATGATAAACAGCGTCTAATATTTTCAAGATAGGTTCTGTAATATTCCAATCGTTACGTCATGTATGAGTTTCCTTATTCTCCTCTACACCCCTTATTCTCCTCTACAACAACCTTGACTTCTTCGCTCGGTTTCTTTGACAGCTCATTCAATGCCTCTTCCAAGATGGGAGGCTCCAGTTGTTGCTTCTTGCGGCGTTGGTAGATGGTAATGGAATTAAGCATGAAAACACTGCTGATGTAAGCAGCCTGATAAGAAAATATGTTGAAAGATCAGAGAGCCAGACGAAGCGCAAAGAGAGCTGCTTCCCAGCGCAGACCGGAAAAATCCGCGTGGTACGAAATGACAATGGAACTCACGATAGACACCGCCGACGAACCCGTTTCTAGATTATTTACCATGGGAATAGAGTACTTGCCGTGCTGAGACTTGGCCACTGCTACAGACAGGATATGGCGTCCATCTTAAGATTTACAACGTTAAATGACAGAAACGTACTGCACGATTTGGCTGTGTGGAAATTCATGTTAAAAAGCTTTCCAAATATTCTGCTAAAGCTGGATATTTAAACGTAACGCGGACATATGCCCGGCCACATCAAATGTCCAGAACCCAAACTTCTGTGTCTTCCCAAATAGCCCTTTTTCCATTTATGACTGTCCTTCTGTCGCCGGCGGGCAATGCGACATGAAGCTTATTCCATAGAGGCGTGAAGCCGTGATTCTCAATCTTCGCATCCACGGATATGGAGCCTTCTCCACCGCAGTAGGATAGCTTCACAGTGCACGTGCCCGGCTCCGCGGCCATACCATCATCCTCAATCCACTCGCCCGTGTAAAGCTCATCGCTCGATGGGCCTGGGAAGAGCCAAACACCGCGCCAGTCATCTAAGCCCACCTGTCCTCCCTCGGTATCCAGCAAAACGTCAACGCCATCCGTATACGTTCGTGCCGGACCTGAGAGAGCGGTGACAGTCGCCTTGGGCTTTCCGATGGGAATGATGGTCCCCTCTCGTGCAAACAGACCGCCGTGCTCGATCGGCGTGGCTACGGTGACAAACGTCCCGGCCATGTACGTACCGAAAGGGGGATGCAGGTCAAAATAGAGACGTCCGTCGTCAGGGGACGATTTCGGCAGGTACACATTGCGTGTTTGGCCGCCCTCGAAGAGCTGGGGCGCCGTGAGGAGCTGGCCAACGCCGAGCCAGGCGTCAAACCCCTCGACTGCACGTTCTGTGTAGAGCTCTGGATCACCGTCAAAGCATCCATAAAACAACGGCGCGTTTGGAGGCTCAGCATAGAGATGAGATCGCCACATGAGATTGTTCCTGAGGGTCAGTTCCCTGTCTCTGGACGCCACGATTGTGGGCTTTGGTACTTACAGAAATGGAAGAACGCGATACCTCCAACGGATATGCTCTCGCACGATTGGAAGCACCTTTGGGTACTATGAAATAAAGTTTGATGAGAAAACAATGCACGAGTTTCATTGCCTATTCAGCAAGGGTGGCCATACCATCCAAGGTGTGCTGAGCTTGTCCCTGCCGTGGGTGTCACTTGAGGCTGAGTGTATACAGAAACGGGAGTGAGTGACACCTAGCTGGACCCATCGAGTAAACAATTCTGGTCCCGGGATGTCTCCACCGAAGCCGCCGACGTCAGCACCGGAACTTTGCATAAGCGACAAGGCAGAGTTGAGTTGGATGTGCTGCGAACCGCGCATATTATGCCAGCTGGTCTGGTTGTCGCCCGACCATGTTGAGCAGGCGTACTTGAAGGCAGCCGGGTTTCCAGACCGAGTCAGCACAAAGGTGCGACGTTGGGGTGCTGCGGCCTGTAGTGTTTCGTGGCTGTATAAAAGAAGAATGAGACAAAGTAAAAATAAGCTGTCCATTGAATTGATCAACTTGACTGTACCTGACTTTGTTCATCAACTCATTTCCCGTGATGCGTCCTAGTAAACCGGTGTTGATCGGCCCGGACACAACAGCTTCACGCCTGTAGTCAAAATCATTTTGGCAGATGAGTGCATCATCCCGCGTGAAAAATTCCGAGTTATCGCTACATATCGTTTCTGATCAGCTTTTTATGCAGGAATGAACTGTGATGGAAGATACTGACTCCCACATGCCGTCAACGCCCAGCTTAATCAGCCCTAGTACCCCCTCCGCCCACCATTTTCTGGCCCCCGGGGCACTAAAGTCGACCCAACTGCCATCACCATGCTCTCCAATGCCGCTCGACCATAAATTTTGCTTGGATGGCCCTTTTGTGAGGGGGTCGTAAAAAAGCGCGGTTTCACTCACGAGGCGAGGGTAGTCTGGGTGTGTCCGCAGCACATCTAGGGATCATTAGGCCCGAGAACTGTCATGGCAACGGAGTGGACTCTCACATGGCTTGACGTTGGGAATTATTTTCATTCCGGCCTGATGAAACACTTTGACCATTCCTTTGAAGTCGGGATATCGCTTTTTATTGATGTGGAAAACCCAGCGATTGTTGCTGTGTTCGTCGGCCGTGAAACCGGAAGACAGCTGCATGAGAGACGTCAGTAACGTCCAAAGCGGGTTATATTCCGGGAGTAGCTAACATGCATCGCTGAACAGGGGATGCCGTGTTGTTGACACATCTTGGGCCACTCTTCTAAAAGCTGCTGGGCATTCTCCTTATCAGATAAAAGCATCGTTGATCCTAACGTTTCGTTTGCGTTAATCAAGCTCTACGGTTGCATATGTTGGGTTCTTAACATGACAAAAATGTAGGGGAGCTTACCCAGATACCCCAGCCAGTCTCTCCCAACGAGTCTTGGCTTTCCGGCCAGCTCGGCAAATGTTTTAACGACACCCTTCACACCACAACCTATGAGGATCCATTCCTCCAGCCCACCCCAGTCTTGAATAAACCGCTTGCTCAGACCACCGCTAGGGTAATCGATCTCAGCGCCCACGTCCCAGACGGCCCGGCTGTTGGTCGCGTGGACAATGGCATACGTCAAACGGGGCAAGCCATCCGCTGTAGGGCGTGGCGTGGAGACAAGAAAGGGAGTGTGCTTGTAAAGTGGATCTGTGCGGTAAGCGTCATAGAAGGCTGCATCAGTAGCATGCAACGTGAAGCGTCGGCCCGTCAGGTCGATGGGCGCGGCCTTTTCACCCAGACCTAGATGTAAACGTGAGCGGTCAAGCGGCCAATGGCGAATGATGCCGTGTTCAGTCAGAGCATAAGAGCGAGCTTGCAAGTCACGCAGAACGAGTCGGCGCGTGCCATCGGGGCAGACTTCCCAGACTTCAGAGAACAACTGGTATGGCCAGAAAAGGTGCAGCTCCAGTCGACGACGGACGGGAACACCAGACAGAATAGTAGATGACTCTGTGTGGGGAGGAAAAGCAAAGACAGCCTGGCAGTTTACGATATCACAAGAGACAAGGCGGAATTTGCAAAATGAGACGGGGGCATTGATATTGTCGTGTGGCGGGCGCGGGCGGTTTGGGCCGGTCAAGATAATTCGGTACGCATGCGGAAGAGGAAACTCGAGGGTCCAAGTCAGCTTCGGAAAGTGTGTCTTTGGTCCAGACACGAGGGAGAAGGCGTGCAGGTAAGAGCCAGGGGTGAGTTCTAATTCGGGGGAAGGAATGAGATATGTGACGTCTCGCTCGACGATAGTCATGATGAAGCAAGTCTGTGGCGATCTAACAGGAAAAGTAAAGTAAAGAAAACGGTAAGCAGATGGAAAACAAGAGAAAAGCTGTGATATATACTGGGGGGGAAACAACGAGTCTACACTATGACTAAACCCCCGCAATCAAAGATAGTCTTGGTCCCGCACATACCGCCGTTTAACATACAGTACCACAAATGTGAAGCCTACCTTCCTTTCTACCAATCACTGTAAGCTAATGCGGACCACGTGGTTTCAACGGTCGCACACGGCGCGCGTATTGGCTGCCAGCTCTCAAAGAGACTTTTCATTTGCAACGACATCGGATAGCCTTTGCGGCTATGTAAATGCTTTACACTCCTCAGCATGCCCCACGTCTTCTAGACTTATGGCAGCCTGATGGAAAGCCAATGCGAGATCTTCCTCTTATACGACTTACAATTGAACCCATATAGCTTGATGTAGTTACTTGCGTGCTCCACCACTGAGGCCATCTGCTAGATCGACATAGTTATGGTGTTCCTTTTGATTACATCTGGGAATAGGAAATGAAAGTGATCGGGAAAGAAACTAGAAGCAAAATTTGTGCCGATTCTATCAAGAAATATCAAAAGATACACAATAGTTACTTGTGGGTAGGAAGAGCCACCAAGTGATACTGACATGAAACTAAGCCAAAGTGCTTCATGTAAATCGGATGAATAAAAAAGGAGTTCTTCTGACATAGGTTTACACTTTTGATAGTAACTTGTGAATCTAAAATGAATAAAAAAAGTTTCATTGCACTATTTACGCCACAGCAGTGTCTGATATTTCAATCTCGTACAGCTCTGTTCGTAGTTGATCAATATTGACCTGTTTATGTGCTGTTCTCTTCAATTTGAACCTGCATTACTGCTTCTTGATCTTGTCTCGCTTGACATTACAATAGATACGTATGAGCCTTGACTGCCTTTTGTTGATCGTTTTCGAGACGGCCTTTTGACCAGAGCGTGAAGAAAAAGTCGCCGCAGCCAGTTCTGGTTGTCCGCACCAGCCCTGGAAACATCGTGGTCACTGAAATAGTAGTCGTACACTCTCCAAAACAAAAAGCAGAGCAGCAAAGTTCCCATGAGACTGCCAACTACACGGGTTAGTATCTCACACCGGCACTGGAGATTTTCAATCTGCTTACAAGAAGCGCCAAAAGCCTGGTCTATTCGCCAGATTGTGGGAGTGAAATTGTCGATATTGAGAGCCAAAAGACTCGATACCCACGACAAAGGTGCCTGTCAACAGCGAGTTAGAATGCTCTTTTTTCACGACCACGGGCGAGCTTACAAATATGACCGTGGCTCCCGTAAAGATGAACAAGACTTTGGACTGTTCAAATAGAATTTGCGACTGCTTGCCTGAATTGATGGCATTTTCCGTACTCGCCTGCCTCTGTCTCAAGTCGAGGAGAGTGATGATCTGTACACAAGTCAGCCACGCTCTTGGCGGAAGCCTAGGGCCAAATGTTTTCCTCACCGATTCTCTGACACGTTTCGCGTCTTG
The DNA here is from genome assembly GCA_019925625.1 of Graphilbum ipis-grandicollis. Lineage (NCBI taxonomy): Eukaryota > Fungi > Ascomycota > Sordariomycetes > Ophiostomatales > Ophiostomataceae > Graphilbum > Graphilbum ipis-grandicollis. Next base: position 1,184,444 of record JADHKH010000004.1, read on the forward strand.
CTCTTGTCTTTCCAACTTCGTGTTGGGGCGAGCATTCGGGAATTTTCTGTCTTGACGCCTATCTTGAAAGATGGATAAATCCAGTTGAAGGTCGTCTGTTGCTCTGCGAACCATGCCAGTAGGGGGAGTCTTTGGGGGCTTTCGCGGGCTCATGCTGAAATTATTTTTGACGTGCTGGGCAATGCCATTTTCCTCTTCCTTCATGGCCGTGCATACCAAAGCCTGGTCTTCTTGTATCCGCTTGATCATGGAGATTTCGCTGAGGATGTCGTCAATCATCATCAGCAGCTGCGTCTCTTCCTTCATGGCTGCGGCAAAGCCCTCCTCTGCCTTGCCCAGGGATTTTCGATATTTGCCATAGCAAACCGTTGTCTGACTTGACTTTACGCCATGTCAGTAGCCCAAAATTAAGGTGCGATGCTTCGAACCAAATGCAACAAAGAAAACTTACAACATAGGAAATTTCTTCCGCAAAGGCATCATTATAGCTCCGATCCTCATTATAGGCAGAGAACCAGGGCTCAAAACTCAAACAAGAATCAATCATTTCAAAGAGTACCCCCTTGACATCCATGTCCTCTAGCAGTTGCTCTTTCTTTGCCGTCTTGTTCCGTTCCTCCACACTGGCCAGCATGATCTTGGGAAGAACGCGTGGATTACTGCTGTCCCAGCGATCAGGGAATGCCGTGACAATGACATCTGCGCAACCATGTGAATAATTTGCAACAGCCATAGCATATAGGGCTTAAAACTCACTTTGAACTTTCCAGATCCACAACTGTGGTACAACAACAATTTGCTGTCTAGGCCGTTTTTTCTTGGTATCCTCCTCGTCGTCGTCATCCTCTGCGTCACTACCGCTTTCTGAATTGGATAGCTCTCCGTTTACCCCAGACTCTTCCTCTCCATCCGTCGACTCATGAGCATCCTCAATAACTTTGTTGCGGTTCGTGAGTTTGGAAACCATCTTCATCAAACACTCGCGCGGCCGTCGATGCACTTTTTCCGTCAGCTGGTTCTCCAGTTGAGAAGGCGTCGGTGTGTGACCCGTGTTAGCCAACAAAGGAGCAGGGTTGTCGCCGTCTACAACCACTTTCCCTTTCCCCTCTTTGCCGGCTTCATTTTCATCCACTGGTGCAATCCCGCCAGTGCCTGCATCGTGCTGTCGCTCAGTCGTATTGCCAGGTGGCTCTTCTTCATCACTGGCATCGTACGTTTCACTCCCGTCCCCCTCGTCGCTCTCATCTCCTTCGACATTCAATCTAAAGCGCCCGAGATACCGCGACAATACCTGATCCCCGTTCCGGTGGTTGACGTCGAATACCTCAAGCAGCTCATAGAATGACTCATCTAGAGTCCTAGATAAATGTCTCTTGTTTTTGTAGGACCGTTTCAAGTCCCACATGTGCTGAACATGCGCTTGTTCCTCTTCGTTGAGCTCCCTTCCCTCACTGGTGCGATACTTTGTCACTAGGCGTCTTTTTTTGGCAGGTGGCATCTCATCATCGGAATCATCAGAGCTGTCAGATTCATCTTCCTCATCGGTTTGCTCTTCATCTTCACTCTGCAAGTAGTAGTATGGCTGCTGCATGTCTACATCGACGATTGGAACCTCGGCTATCAGTCAGTGCTCATTGTCGCCAGCGAAACGTTGCACCTACCACTGCAGATGTCATATAATTGTCAGACGACCGTAGACGCGGTTTTGGCCCAATGGCACACTGAGGTGGATGCACGTCAGCATCTCAAAATGCGGCAAACCGGTGCCATGATACGATACCTTGTAATGCGGCTGCCGAAAGCAGGTGTATTCCTGTCGGCCCACTTCACTGAAATTCGACTCAAGAAACTGCATAATGTTTCGTAGCGTAACATCAGAACCATCGTTGGTTGAGCCACCCTCGCCGGTTGTATTGGATTTTCCCTTCAAAGTGTCTTTTTCAGCCGAGAAAATTAGCTTGAAAATGTCCTGTAGGTAGTTAGCAGGCGTTTTATTTTTAAAAGTTGAGGTATTCACGACGAACCTCGACCCATTCCATCTAGAATCTCAAGTTAGCCTAAAAAATACAAAAATAACCGACTCATGCCACTTACGATATTCGCCGGTAAGTGTATCCAGACAGGCTTTCTTCCTCCCGCTTCTAGCTTCTTTATTTTGGGGTTCTCCGAGTAAAGCATATCCCACACTGTAACGGTGTCATAACGGTAAGTTCTGTCTACAGACGGCCAAATGAACCCTTGAAAATAGCGACAGACATCCTCCTGTTGCGGGTTCGGCTTGCCCACTTTTAGGTCTTTTCCCGTTCTGTGCATCGTACCATTGCCTTCGAGATCCGTTCTTTTCAGCAACTCTATGATTCCCTTCTTGTCATTTTTCGGAACCAGCGTTTCGGGAGTATCCAGAGTTTGCGTGTATAGCATGGTGTCTGCCCCGAACTGCAGCAGGTCCTTGACCATTTCAGCGTTGGCCAACTTGGCCGCAATGTGCAATGGAGTCCAGTTTTTGGCCGTCTTTGCGTTCACATCAGCGCCGTTTTCAAGCAGTGTTCGTGCGACCGTCACATGTCCTCGGCTACAGGCATCGTGAAGTGGTGTATGGCCGTAACGGATCTCTTTGGGATCAACATCAATGTTGTCAACGAGGAGAAGCAGATCGACCATGTCATGATACCCGTGCCAAGATGCGACGTGAAGTGGCGTCCGCAACGCTTTGTTGGCCGTATTGGGGTTGGCCCCGTAGTGTAGAAGCACCGTGACAACGCTCTCCCTGCGTTTCATCACAGCGTTATACAGCGCGGTTTCCTTGTTAACATCTTGAGCTTCGACCGAGGCATTGTGTTCCAGTAGCATGGTCACAATATCCTTTAGCCCTCTTCCACTTGCCGATATAAGCGGAGTCCGGTCCCGACCATCTCGCGCGTTGACGTCCGGTCCAAAGGAGAGAAGCTTCTCAAACAGTGGCTTGGTCGAGTCGGCACCATTTCTCAGTACCAAAAGAAGCGGAGTTTCCTCTGCCCTTCCAATTTTTTCGTTTAGACAGCCTGGGTTTGCTTTGATAACATTTTCCAATTTTTGTGGACTTCCCTCTTTGATAGCGTCCATCAGGTCCTTGTAAAGCGTCTTTCGGTTCTCATCTTCGGCCGTAATCTCAGTATCAGCCGGATTATCGTCTTTGGGTCTAGATTTGGAGACGACTTTTGCTGCGTCTGCTGCGCTTGTTATTTGGCCCACAACCGCAGCCACAGTCGTGGATTTCAAGCGAGAACTGGCGTCTGTTCTCCGCCTACTGCTCTCATCTTTTGGAGCCCCTCCAGAAATAGCAGGCATGGCGGAAAATCGAACAAGATATTATCAGGCCCAGTGCTTTTGTAAGTCTTGGCGAGGCCACCAATGGCGATATTTGCGAAAAACAAAAGTCTCAAGATAATCTGCTTCATGCATCGTTTATATTTGGACAGACCTCGTTGAGTCTGTCGTCAGCGTGATGGGGGAAGGGGTCTCTTTCTCAAACACACACTATTGCCTTTCAGTGCATATACGAAGCCAGTCATGTTGCATCGTGCCCGCGAATATGATAAGCCACAATACGATGATTGGTTGGTGCGTTCGTCCTGTAAGCACGGGAAGGAATAAAATGCTAGCTGCAACTCAGCTGAACATCTGAGCCACAATGTTACGCTATGAATCAATAATTGCTTGTTTTGCAAAGCTGAAGTATCTACTCGCCCACTTAGTTGAAATTAGGTGTGACAGCCTCCAGCAGAGCCGCGTCGTAACTGACCATAATGCCGCAAAGTTTCGGCTGCACTAATGCAGTGTAAGGTAGTGAGGACTCGGCCGGTTTTTAGTGACATTCTGAGCCATGCACGTCTTGTTTTAATTCGCGAAAGGGGTGATTGCATAAGTGTGCACATAGCTTTCGGGAAAGCAGACGCCAAGATAATGTTCAAACTTTGTAAGTTTAACTAGAACTGGAGGCTAAAGTTGGCAGCTAAGCTCTTCATCCTATGGGTGCAGCACGGCTGCGCATCGGCCCGAACACTATGCTCGAGATAAGGAGGAACTGTATGTATCTGCATCTACGGCCGCCGTCGCTAGCTTTGAGCCGCCGCCAACTACCACCCCATAAGCACCAGACTGAAGAGTGCGTGCAGATTTGAGAACAATAGAAGAGAATCAGTTCAATGTATCTAGTGGAGAAGGAAACACGGCCCTGATAGAGCGACCAAACGGAGGGAACTTTGTAAACAGGATAGATACCGTATTGCGAAATTCTTTCATCCAGAAACTTTGTACTAGACAAAACTCGGCATTATCCGGTAAGAACTGATCACAGCGTCCAACCGACCCAAGTAGTCCAGTTCGTAGTCAACTGCGAGGTCACTCTGGACCCAAATGTGCTGGAGAATGATTTCCAGCTCGTGCAAGCTCCTCAAACTCGACGTCTTCCTTGCTTTCCCAATGTGCTCCAAAATTTCCCGCTTCTGTTCATCGGTCTGAGCTTCGCATCCAATAATCAGCAAAGAAAAGGCCGGATGGAAGGCCTCGGGACCGTTGAGAATTGCATACGCCCTCTCCACCATTGCGTCAATTTGAGGGGATTTTCCTGAAAAGTTTCGCGATGCCCTCTTCAAGTAAATGAGAGCGGCCAGCTTGAAAAGCTCGATCGTAGCCACCCAGTCTGTTTTCGGGTCAGACATTGTATCCGATCTACTTTCTGGAGCTAGGGGGACAGTGTTCATAATACTAGACTCGAGGCAAAGCAATGAGCTTTCGTATTCGTCGCCATGGTATAGTATGTCTGTCGGCTGCCGAATAATCGTAAACATGCTATGCAAATAGCGAATAATCTCATGCGAGCAGTACGACACAACATTGACCTATCAGTTGTTATTTGATTGGTGGCATAGACGAAAAGTCCCATCTTTCTCAATCGAACCTTTAGTAACTGGCAAGTACTCTGGTCTACAGGTACGGAATTTTCTATTCCTTTCCTTGGCTCTTTGTGTATATACCAGTGTCGAATGCTAAACCGGCTCATTGCCATATGATATTCTACCCAGCCGAGAAGTCCAAAGAGTTCACCTTGGAAGTATTCGCTGTCAACACCAGTGCTGTCGATTAAATTTTTTGCTCCGCTTAAATGACCTAGAATAAAACGACCCATTTAGCATTGTATCTGAAAAGTCGGATAGCCAGATAGTCAATAAAATGGCACAGTAGACCGCCACATTCGCCCCAGGACGAGCCGGCAGAATACAAAGGCCACGGGTCACTTACAGAACCACAGAGATATTGTGTTCGGCATGAGCATCTTGGTGTTGGTAAGTGTCTGTTCAAAGAGATGTAGGCCCAGCTTGAACATACCTCAAGATGGCACAGCAACATACTGGCGGCAATATGCTGGACTACCGTGAAACTTGCAATGGAGGGCGTGCAGGACATCATCAGAGTGCGGAGTGCCCGTGCCTTTTGCCGATAGACCTCTTCCTGAAGACCGTGCCGGTGGAACGATGATAGCGCCAAGGCCGACTGCAGCACGGCTTTTGAAGACGGTGAGCTGTCCGAAAGAGCCAGGCGCACCAAAAGACTCAAGAACGGCTTCCTGTCAGGCTCGAAAACAGCCAGTGTGGAAGACGCCGTACATATAACTTGAAGTAGTTAGCCTGGCTGCTCTCTACCAATATGAAATGTCGGATACATGATTACAGTGATCAAAAAGGTCTCTTTCCCCGCGGCCTAGGTTTTCTGGAAGCCAAGAGAGTGCCACTGGCGGATCGAGGATTTGAAAGGCAAGACCCTCTTGGCTTCCGAGCCCTAAACCCATGGAATTAGCAAGCCGATTGACACGGCATATTCCTTAACAGAGCCAACCTTGTTTCATCCGGAGGTAATTGTGAAGCTGGATATCCCACGAGGTCGCATTCACAAAGCTCGTCTGGGAGACACTGTATGCAGTCCCTGGTTCATCGCGAATTGAATTGGTCAAGTTTCGCTTTATATTGGAAGGCTTGGGCCACGACAGCCGCAACCCGTACTGGCAATTCCTATTGGACTTGGTACACCTGGAACAGCGTGGTCGTGCGCGGTTGCAAACGGCTCTGGAGTCTGATGCACCAAAGTAAGTAGCCACACTTGAACTAGATTAGGGGGAGACCAGACCTTTGCAAGCCCAACACTCCTTCGTATGCATCGCAAACTATTTCCGTGGGTATACATGTTAACATGAAATTTCAAACGTCCATGAAAGTTGTCTATTTCCTTTTAAAGTACGCAGTTTTGATTATTAATGCTTTCTTCAGGTTTCCCAATCGGGAAAATTGGCAACTTTGATGTGTCTTGGCATTTTAAAGTGGGGCTTCGCGCATTGCTTTGTGAGATCTAACGTATTGCACGACCTGCTGATACTAAAACGGCAGCCGTTATTTGTAAGCCAATGTCCTGTGGATCCGGCTGACATTACCAACCAAGTCGATGACGGTGAATCTCTTTCGCCTAACGCACTTATTTTCCGCTTTGGGAAAACAAGCAACTTTTTATGCTATGGCAGCTGGTATTTGCGACGTACAGCTCTCTGGCGGAATCACGAGCAGATTAACAACCAGCCGAGCAACTCCCAGAACGATATAAAAATGCACAATCATTCCTGTTTTTTTTCTGGAAATATTCTGGGCTCATCATACAGACAATAATTCAACAATCCTGACTACAATGTCTACCTGGGTGATAACTGGAGTCTCGCGTGGCCTCGGCGTACGCTCCCCTTGCATAGGCCTTATAAAATTCGTTTGACCAAAACTAATGAGCATTTTGACCAGTTCGAGTTCGTCCGCACGCTCTCTGAGAACCCATCCAATCTTGTATTTGGCCTCGTCCGCGATAAAGCAGCCGTTGAGTCCAAGGTTACCGCCGAAATCGGACGCAAAAACATTCACATCATTGAGGCCGACACCACGGATCCAGTGGCATTGGAAGTAAGAAACAAAGGCAAGGACCAGTGAGGATACGAACAGTCGAGACTAAGCCAGACTTTTGCAGAAAGCGGCACGGTATGTCTCTGAAATTACCAATGGCACTCTGGACGTTATTATTGCCAATGCCGCGCTTCAAGCCAAGACTGCGTTGGTTGGCTTTGACACTCTGTAAGTTCTAGACAGGCGGCAAATATATCTGGCGTAATTGAGTGGAGATTAACTCCTCAACAGGAGCCGTGATCCCAAGGCCCTTGAACAAGATCTGATGGAACATTATCGAGTCAACACTATCGGCGCCGTCCATCTTATTAATGCCTTCATGCCCCTTATTTTAAAGGGTCGGGCGAAGAAGGTGATTGCCATCTCATCGGGAATGTCGGACCCTGAGATGACGCTCAAAGCCGATATCTTCCAAGCCACGTCATATTCCATGAGCAAGGCGGCTTTGAATATGGCCATGGCCAAATTCAGTGCCGTATACCGCAAGGAGGGTGTCCTCTGCATGGCTATATGCCCTGGTGCTGTAGACACTGGCAGTCTCAATATCGGTAAGCCATCATGCTGACAACGAGATGGAAATGATTTTGCTAACATTTTGATAGAAACGGAAGAAGAGGGACGACTGGCCATGGCCATGTTTGGCAAGTTCAAGGAGTATTCTCCCACCTTCCAGGGCCCTGTCAAGCCAGAAGTCAGCGCTAAATCGGTACTGTCTCTCGTGAACAAGGCTACCGTTGATGGTGGATATGCAGGCGTCTTTCTCTCTCATACGGAATCCAAGCCGTATCTGTAAGGTAGAAAGTCGGAGTGTTTGGGCTGCTAAAGTATGTAATTAACTTTGGCCCATGGTCAATTGAGCCGGTCTCGTGTATTTGATGTGTATCTTGGGTAACATAGGGGATAAAACCATGCCAAAGAACTCAATGTATTTATTCAAAATGCCTTGTCTCCATTAGGATTGACAAAACCCTCTGTCCAGCCACCCGGGCCAACTCTCATCCAAGCCATGCTCCGGCCATGTTTTATGGGTAAACGCGCATGAGCATTTCCAGCCAGGCGTCGATTTTCACGTCTGTCAAGGGGTCCTAATTCTTGCTTTGAACATTCTTGCCTCTTTCCCCCTCTACCCTCAGCAAAGCCTCGCCCTTACTTTTGCCCGTACACGACATGACTACACTTGTTAGTAGACTCCCGCCGTCAAAAGGTCAACAATGGCACCGCCCACAAGCACTCACAAATCCATCATGGCATGGATGTTGGGATTTTTCAGGTCCTGACGCACTTTGGCCATCAGCGCCGAGATGCGGGCCGTGTCCCAGTGCAGCACGTTGGCAAACAGACGCAGCGACAGACCCTCGAGACCCTGTGAGACCTGCATGTAGTTGTACACGCCGATTTCCTTGAAGACAGGGTCGCGCGGCCAGGCGCCAAAGGGGATGCGAAAGCGGCGGTGCTCAACATTGCGGAAGCCGGCGGCGCGCACCCAGCCCTCGAGCTTGGAGCCAGGATTGGGGTCACGGCCCATAATGCGCGCGGCGTCTAGCAGCGTTGAGATCCAGTAGAGCATGGGGTGTTCGGGACGCAGGGAGTTGTCCTCGGAGTAGTATTGCAGGTCAAAGTCTTGGAATTCGGCCCAGCCACCGGGAACGAGATTTCTGCGAGGGTTAGAGAATAAATGGTGATTCTTGTTTCTTGAAGAAAAGGCGGGAAAGACAAAAGAAAAAAGAAAAAAAGAAAAAAAGAAAAAAGAAAAAAGAAAAACAGAAAAAAAGAAAAAAAGAAAAAAAGAAAAAAAGAAAAAAAGAAAAAAAGAAAAAAAGAAAAAAAGAAAAAAAGAAAAAAAGAAAAAAAGAAAAAAAGAAAAAAAGAAAAA